>JACXGJ010009290.1:0-24641 GCA_016801105.1 Esox niger
TATAAAAAACTTTCCTTTTTGACATTTTGGAAACAAAAGAAAAAGGTGCAGTAGCCTTGATTTTTTCCAGAGCTGTATATATTTATATAGATGTGTGGGCGCATATGTGTTATTTGGCTATGCCACAAATGGTTTCTGAGTATTTTCTTGGCAATTGGCCCTAATATTTCATTCTAGTAAACCTCTAACTGAATTCATTTTTATAAATCAACAGCGGAAGAGATTCTGACTCTGATGATCTCTGAGAGCCAACTCAAAAAAGACAGCCACTTTCAAGCCTGCCTGTTCCCACTAGGTGCTGGAGGATGATGTGGAGCTACCTCAACCAACATTTAGACCAAAAAGGCAGCCAGGACCTCAGCTGGACACGACTGGGAAGTGCAGCACCCTTGGGGGTCAACATACAACATATTTGGTAGCTCACTGGTTGATCTAAAGTTTGGCAAGCATACTTCTTTCCCTTGGTGGACAACATCTAAAGTGTACCTAGTTTTATATCTCAATGTATGGCCTTCCCTCTGCATTGCCAAGCTGATGCCAATTTTTTTAAATAGAAAACCCATGTTTTGTTTTGTGCTTTATCCTTTGCCAGATCTGATGTGTTACATTTTCCTAAACAAATTTAACATCTCCACAAACTTCAAAGTCTTTCCTTTCAAATTAGATCTTCCATACATCTCTACATGACTCAAAGTTTGGATATGTCATTTTAGGCCGAAATTTATATTTTGGCCCTGATCCTTAAGAGGTCCCTGCACCATGTTGTGTGTATTGCGGACAAACGGGCTGTTGACAACCTGAGTCCGAAATTAACTAGCTAGTGAGTGAGGTCAGAGTAAAGTAACTGACTGTCTGTGCATGCGCATGTTCATGTTGAACAATCAGTAAATGGCTGTCACATCAATATAAAGAAGATATCATCTGTGCGACAACCCAAGGTAACAAGCTAGCTACCTAACTGTCTCAACTCAATAGCTACAATGGGCATATGCATTTAAATTCCTGACCAGTACAGTCAAGGGCCATAAAGAAGGATTGTCAGCCACCCGCTTGGCTGTGATACAGATCAGGAGCTATGTGATATTGGTATGGCTTGTCAGGGACTGTTTGCGAAAATTGTCAGTGCCTTTGTAAAAAGACCCACAAACACACGACAGATGACACACGGACACAGTACATTATGGACACAGTAGGCTACGAGAAGCCAAGCACAGTTGGCTTCTTGTAACCTACATCAATTTTGAAAGGATAGCAAAGACAGTCTATTAGTTAAATTACTCAAATGCAAATCTAACAACTAGCAAGGAACTTACTTGGCTACTTCCGTTTTGCCCTTGAAATAGGTATGTATTTACCACGGGAATAATATAAATGTATTTTGCATGATTCATTTTTTATTAGACTAGTGTTTGTGTATACATTCCAGTTTATATCTTTCACATTATGTATTTTTGTTTATCATTTAATGTGTTTGCATTTGTTCAACACTTATTTAATCTGCTAGGGCTCTCACCACTGTTTGGCAAAAGGTTAAGGCTTAATTTGATCCCTCTTTGGTAATTTACAGGAATTTCTGCTCCAGAGAACAGGTTACAGTTCCAGAAGGTTATTTGCCATGTCAATTCCTAGCTAATTACTATATTTCCATTTTAGTAATTCATCCCATTATTATTCCTATAACATTAATATTGTTTCCATTCAAAACTGTTTTTCGTACTTCTCAAATGCATTGTCAAATTGAACTAACTGGATAAAAGATTTGGTGTAGTGTACGAGTGGGTAGGAAAAGCAACCATACCGACACCTGTTGTTACTCCTTTGCAAAGCATCACCACTGAGTTTAAACACTGGTGTTCCAGAATCTACTCAGATTTGTAAAAAAGGTGAAAACGTGATGAACTCAGATCATTGGTCAAAAAAGCTATGTCCTGCCAATCAGAGTCCTCATGGGTATCTCCGCTTGCAAACACTGTGAAACGTACTATGAAGACTGTGATTTACAACAAAAAAATTACTTTGTCCCAGTTCTAGCAAAATGATGACAAAACTGAGCGTCAGTATTTTACCTTGGCAAGTGTTATTAATGATTCCAAATATCAAGTTAGTTACAATTGTGCACAATTTATACAACTACAAAAGTAATTCCTAGTTCTCCCCCCCAAAAAAGTATGTGCAACCTTATTAACAACTATAAAAAACGTATGTCGCTGTTTTACATTATTGCATTTCACCCAATGAATCAATGACTAATGTATCTCAGACATTCATGAAGTGTCAGGTGTCAACTCAAAGATCAATTCAATGATTCTGGTTGTAAAGTATTGCTGTCAAGGAAAGTCTCAAACAGTACTAGGTTCATGTTTGCACCAAAATGTGCACTATATAATTAATACCACTCAGCTTCAAACTTGAAATTGAATGGCTAAGGTATGATAGTGATTCTTCTTTTAGATCATGTACATACACACATCCAACTGCAATTGGAAGATAAAAGTTAATCATTGGTAAAAGTCCTGAAATGCATCTAAGTCAACAGTCACAGCCTGACAAGAGTAATTACAACTGTTTAGTTCTATCAGATTCACCTGGCCTATATCATGCTAAAGTCAGTTAAAAGATAGGACTATTGCTTTTTGGTAACACATTGAACCTTACAGATCATTACTATAAACAACCTGTACTTGCGGTGTTTTTTGAAGTACCGGTAGTCTTACCGGACAAGACCAAGCAAGTGTAGAACAGCAAGGCAAGGGGCCCATGGCTGTCATGGCCTGGGCATGGTCTTTATTCACTAACCCTCATGGGGCTACAAGGGGACACACTGGTGCAATAAATATGGTGTAAACAATGTTAAACTAACAACAAACAGCAATCCGATACTTTTAAAGCCATGAAGGAAGTGAGCTAGTGAGCAAACTTTCATTAGAAGGGCAGAAGATCGAAATGTGTCCTGAAACATACTTCAGCTAAAGTGCAATCTTCTCCCATCACAAGGCAGACAAAATGCCCAGTGGACATCTTTGAAGGAATTAAAGCGCTTGTTGTGCTTGGTCTATAAAGCTTGAATGTGTGGTTATGACGCACAAGGCTGCAGCAGTGCAATTTGCTCATGAAAAAATGAACAAAAAGCACTGAGGGGGTTTCTATAGAGCTTTAGTAACAAGGCCAGGGTTGTCCAATGACTCCCTTCCCCACACACAACATTCATCTACGGTATTCATCTTTCGTGGGTATGCGTAGGTGCTTTCAGAAGTGGGTTTTGAGTAGGAATGATCAACCTTTAAAAAAGGATAAGTGAACATGTTGCAAATTCAAGGTCACTCTCAGACCACAGGTCAAGAGTGGACCAGGTGACAGCCATGAGGAGAGTCTGAAATCCACACAGAGTAAGCTGCAGACACTGAATCAAGTTTGGTGATAAGAATTATTCTATATTATGTTACTACTGCCTTTCTGAACTACCTAAACACCTGGTCAGCTGGTGAAAGGGCCATTCAGCACCACAGCCCAAAAACGGTATTGTGCAAGAGAATTTGGGATGTAGCCCAAGCAAATCGGCGCACATTGTCTGAAAATACTGTAGAGTCGCTGCACTCTAATTTCAAATAATAATAAATGGAACTTTGACTCGTCTAGTTGCTGACCTATCGGCTTAAGTTTTGGATGGTAGCTGAGTTCCCACAAGGACACAGCACCACACTGAATGCAGACAAGGACCCTTCTAACTAGGCATGTAAAATGGAGAGTTGGAGTTGGGACTTCAAGTTAATAACTGTATAGCATAAATTGAATTTCAAGTTATTAATTTGTTTATTTCTACCAAGCCACGCTAGTTATTGAAGGAGGGACAGTACAGTTTTCAGGGGCTAAATAAAATAAATATTATTTATTATATAATACTTTTTTTGATTTGTTGTTGTTTGCTCAAGGTCTAGGCAACTGACCCTAGACTTAATAAGCCCGAATCCCACATGTCACTCTAGGCCCATAGGTTGCCAATGACAACCAAGCCAGGGTAACAAAGGACTTCTCAATCAATCTTCTTAAACGAAGGCCAGGGGTCCATGTCCATGCCCTGAGCCAATTCCTAATGAGTCCTCACAGAACAGAAGGGCCCCAACAGGTCTACTATGCTGCAACTTGGTCATCTACTTAATTTGATCTTACCATAAGCGAGATAGTGACCATTCCAAGAAATTACTTTCCCCCATCCAGGTCCTTTCAGTTGCATGCAAGTTCATGTGAGAAGTTTGGTAAAAGGTGGCGAAGTGGGGAATGGATCCAGGGCCAGAGTTGCTTGTTCCAGGCAAGTGGGTGTGGTGGAGAGAGGGCCCTGGTTCCTGCATGTTAGACTAACCCAAAGCTATGCTAGGAATTTCATTCCCAGGAACCCCAGCCAGTGTGGGCCTGTATAGCAACATGCAAACAGGCCTGGGTAACTTTACAGAAAGAAAAGTGGGGCATACCATCTCCAGGGACAACTACGCAACTGGACATTTTAATTATTCCATGAATTGTGATCTCCAGAATAAAGGCAACAGGCAGCATGATTGGATATTAAAGCCAGGATTTTAAAGACATTTTCAGTGCAACTTTAAAGTATAATAGTACATACAAAAAATCTCAAAATGTATAAAGTAAACCATTTCAAACAGAACATCACTAAGATTGGAAGTATGGAAAGGTTTGAAGACAAGGTCCTCTGGAAATGCCTCTCATGGCACAGCAGAAAAACTTGGCATTCTGGTTTTGGGAAACAAGGGCCAGAATAGAAATATAAGTTAAATATAAAGGTTGTCATAACCAAACAAACCAGATTTCCCCATTTCATTCCACAGCAGGAACCTGGACAATGCTCATCCACTGGAGCGCATGAATGTTATACCCAGTGCCAGCACATTCCAGCCAAATGTAGCCATTTTTTGAAGCAGAGAGGCCAATGCCAAAATCAATAGGGTGAACCAAGGGTGTGTCCACTTTGAGTGGCTCACTGTGGAGTGTGGAGAAGCTGGCCTTGCCGTAGGGCTCTTTTGAAGTCATCCATAACAGCTCCAGGACTTGTTGATACAGCTTGAGCATAGAAAGGGACATTGGGGAGCTGAGGGGGGTGGTTTGGATGAAATAAATGGGCTAAAAAGCACATTACAGAAACGGCCTGAATGCAACACATTGGGGCTATAAACTCCCCTCTTATCTCCCACTCTCTGACTTGAACTGGCCTCATGCATAAGTCTACATTCCTGCCATGCCCACTGTGTTTAATACCTAAGGAATCCACAAACTTCTACATTTGTCAGCTTTGCTAGTCTACACTAGACTTCTACAAATAATCAAATTATCATTTAAATTGCGATAGACAAGAGCCATATCTAATAGACTAGAGCCATAGCCAAATCACCAACATCTGCGATAGTCGGCTCCAAAAAAAGTTGAATGAGACGCTTCGCATGAACCAATGCAAAGCATCATCTGTCCGTAATAGATTATCTTGCAGGTGCTGTTTGCCTAACCAGCTATAGCCACACAAAAAAAAAAAAAACACTAGTAACTGAAGCAAACGCCATTACGTTAAATAAAAACAAACCAACAAGTAAACATGCATGCATACCTGCGTCAATGTTTTGACACAGGGTGCACCTTCCCCTCACTGGGATTCAACATGTAACAGACATCAGAGGGAACTAGCACTTAATTAACAGTGTGCTGTTTCCACAGTGTGAGTTGAAATATTAGCAGAGGACCGTCAAACATCATTTTAATTTCCAGATACACATTAAGCTTGACTGTTTTATTGAATATTTTTTTCCAGGCTAGTCCATCAGAATGTTTCTTTCACTCACTCAGAAATTCAGTTTAATTTCATGAACTGCCCTGTCAATACACTTCTGTAATCAAAGAAAATTTGGCATACAAGAGATTTATCAATAACTACTGAAGAAAAATATTTAATGTAAAAACACATGTCGATACTGATAGCAGTGTTTTCTATAGGATGCTGTTTTAACAGGGGCCATCTGTTAAACTAGGGGCTTCCAGGGGTGTATTTTTCTCTGCTTTACGCATTGTATTGACATTAAGAAACTGTAGCAACAAAAATAAATATTATATTCTATCAGGATAAACTAACATTTTCAATCACCAACCACTCTGCCAGTTACAATGTGCATTTTACAAGCCAAAATAAATGTCCCCCCAATTTCACCATGAAAGAACAAATGAGGAGGCAATTTTTCTAAAAGTTTCTAATAATTAAACAAATAACATGTTTTTTTGTAATTTTCTTCCAAAATCTTGTGACTTCTGTTTAAGCAAAATGTTCACAGGTGAGACAATTAGCAGCACCTTTAATGTGGCGAGTAACTATGGTAACAGAATCAACCACAGTATTTCCTGTATTTTCCTTTCTGCGGTGCCACTTGCTAGCTTCAATCTGATAAGCGCAGCATCCATAGATATTAAGTAATTGGGACATTTGCTGACTCAAAGCTCCGCCATCTTACCTGGGACCAGTTTGGAAAAGTCAAGCCACTTAACACTAGTCATGGTGGTATTTTGTTCAGCAGTAATTTGGTCCAGAAAAAGGATGAATGATTTAAGGAGGTGGGATACATTGTTCATGCATCAGCAATAGTGTAGAAATGCATGACAACATACTTAACTGTACATACCATGTCTTTAATCAATGAACAAGAAAGCGAATCCAGCTTGACCTTAGCTGTTGATCTACGTAACTTTAGCGTTAGAAATCGTATTGGTTTTTTATCATAACGGTCTCAACTTGTGAAAATGTGAAATAACACATTTTAGTCAAAACAATTGTATTACTGTATATAAAAGTGATTTCTGCAATGAAATGTAATAATATTTATGTATATACAATACATACATATATTATAATTTAAAACCACAGTTAATTGTTATCTTTGGAAATAAATATTGATTTGCACTGTATTTAAACTACTATCCTCTAAATTTCTACATTAGTCCATAGCCATTTTGTATTCTTGAATTAATATATTATCGAAAACTATTTCAAATTGTTTTGTTATTATTCTGAAAAGTACAGCAATCGTATGTATTATGCTATGCATGACAGTGGCTATTTATATATTATTAAGGAAATGTAACTGTTATAAGAACTGAAATGCCACTTCCAACATGTGTTTGTATTATACATTGTTTAGAACAGGTCCCAGAAAAGATGGCTGTCAAATTGCTCCATTCTGATTTATAGGGGCTCTATGACATCAGCCCATCTACTGTTCTATTATCTATGGTAGCAACATCACTTCTTCACTATAATTTGTAATATATATTGAAACTAAAACCAAAAAGCATCTGAACAAAACATATAATAAACATCTGAAAAACAAAAAGGAGGTTTCCTGAGAAAATAAAATAATCTTGCACATGGAATAATTGATTCAACTAGTCTGCACCTTTTGATGTTGCCATTGTGCTTGAGTATAATAGGTATTGGTTGTCTCTCACACAAATGTTTTTTAACATGCTTCTACCCTGGAAATATACATCAGTAAACTGATCTGAAATGTCAGGTAACATTAGCTACTGTAAGCTAGCATGACAATTGGGTTGATGTCAGACTGCAAAAATCGTGGATTGCACATTTTATGACCACACATTTTTGTCCATTCATTTTAGGACTGTTGTCCACGACAGAGCAATCAATTCAATGCATCCTGAACAGAAGCTGATGAAGATATGGTCTAAATGCATTACTAAGACTTTAAAACATAACATTAATAAAAGTTAGATTAAGAGTTAAACGTTTTATAATAATTGTTGTTAATAATTAAATTGGCTTCAGATTCACAAATATTTTACCCAGCAGGTTAATATTAAGGGAAGAAGTTATACACTGCTGAATTTTAGCTGGCCAATGTTTACACACCTTTTAAAAAAATATTAGCCTACAAGCCCCTATACTGTAATGTCCATGGAATGGTAAAATAATAATCACTGTTCAACCTTTGGTCATCAATATGGCTTTTGCGTCTGTGACCACGACAACCACATGATCTAGTGATGGCAATTCATGAGTAAGATTGTTTTGCCATGATGACAGAGTCAGTAAAGAGGTGCAGGAAACCAAGTTGAATCCAACTTTCTCCATTCAAATGCATATTGATAAGGTTAATCACAAAACTGTCAACAGATCAGCTCCAAAAAATCTAGGATCACAAATCGTTATCAACTAAATTGAGCGAACATTTCAAAATGATCCAAAAGTGTTGGCTCATGTATTTTTTGCATGTATCTTTTAACCCAATTAATCCAATCAGTAAAAGAGAGCATCAGTCTCCAGATATACTGTTTTAGGCTCTAGAGTTGTTACAGGCTACAGGTTACTTATCAGCAAATACAAACTTAATCATGCATTAAGGCATGACTTGGACATTTAATGTACATATTTTTGTTTTATTTTCAATTTATTGACACAAAAATGTGTTTTAAAAATGTTCATTGTGTCATCATTTGGTATTGTGTGTACTAAATTCAGTCACTAACAACAATGTGGAGAAAGTGAAGGAGTAGACTTTTCAATGTAGACTTTTCCCCCTGTGATTGTATCAATATTAGCATACTGGAACATGAGTGTTAGAGAATTGGGGTAACAGGGCTGAGGTGTGTACGCAGTCAGGTTTAGGTGTGTGGTTAAGTGGGTGGAGGTATGTAGATACTGGGGCAGAGGAATATAGATTAATGTATGTAGACTTGGTTGCAGGCAATATAAGTCAAAAATGGGAAGGATAAAATGTTTTACTTCTGGATATAAATCAATTAAAGCATTACAGATTACATTTTAGGCTTACTAATTGAATAATACATCTCAAAAAGGAAATAAAAATATACTTTTACAGTAATGGGAAACATCTGACTTGCAAGATGTGATGGAACTTCATTAGGTGGGCATTCACATGCTGGCACCATATAGCCCATGAAAAGCCACCCTGATATTCTCATTATTTAAACTTACAGAAAACGTGCTTGGCAAACCAGAGTTAGTTAGCCTAAATATCAATACTGAGTCATAATTTACATGAAAATCAGGTCTGTGTCAATCTTGATTGGCTGTCACCCAAGTATGTTAATTTTCAACCAGATTTCTCTTCAAATTCCAAGCAAGTCTAAATGTGTTATTGGCAAGTCTAAATGTGCTATAGCACAACGTTAAAGGATACATTACTAATCTAGCATTCTTTAGCCGCAACTACTGTGACATTTTCCATGTCAGTAATGCACAAATAGACAGTTATAGCTAACGGATAGTTAAATGCATTTAGAGTAAAGAAAACATGGGCATTGCGTGTTTCATGATGACTAAGAGTACAATTTCGTATTCAGGGATGCTATAAGTAGTTTATTTAGACGGACTGTGAAATTAAAGGCCTAGCTTCACTGTTGCTACAGACCACTTAGGAAAAAGTGTTTCACAGTTTGGCTGAGGATGGACGACGTCCTGTGAGTGTGCCTGCATCCTCCCCCACCCACAGAATCTGCCAGTGCCGTCACACTCAAGGCAAGCAGACTGTGGACAAGACGTGCGCATGGCATGCAATGACGCGGATATAGCAGATACAGATAAAGGGACATTTTGAGGAATGGCTAAATAATGCAAGGGGAAATAGTGACGTTTTGAGTTTAGGTGTGTGTTTGGTATTACAGTGCTGTCTGCTATCTCAATACACCCCGTAATGCGCGTGAGGCATTACAAGACAAGTAAACCGACTCAAATAGCTACGCTCTGTAGTATTTTCAGTAATAACCAATAAAAGAGCAGTAAACGTCCTTTAATGTTGGCACATTTAACCAATATTTAGTTCAACCAACCCGGCTCCTGTAACTGACAACATGTGTTGCAATGAGACATGGCACCATAAATAAATGGAGCAAAGATCAATTCAAGACCACACAGTCCAGTTAGCTATGATGTATGTTTGGCAAGCTAGCGTATGTTGCTAGTTAACATAGCTAACGACACTTGCAAAGCATTCAGTACTAGTTGTCTTATCTAGTTTGTTCACTTGGCACCTGCCAACCTTTCCCACTCTCGCCTACCTTGTTCAGAGAGGGTACCAACAGCCCCCGCCATTTCGGTGCGTTCTCCTCGCTGAAAAAGTCGTACTGAACCTGGGCCGCTTGCATGGCTTCAGCTGCCCGTCTTCGTGCGCTATATTCCAGCCAGCGAGCGATGTGTGTTAACGGCCACTTTTCACATCAAACAGTACAGTATATTGAGGCCCGCAATTTGAACTGAGAGGTGCAATATTCTGTGCGGCCCACTGCCTCAGAATATCCATCCAATGAGCATTCTTCTACCAAAACAGCTAACATTGCATCGGCTGTGTACAGATGTTGATAACCGTCTCCAGCTGCCGAAGCAGTAGCAAATTAGGCTTTCCCTTTCTACCCCGCAAGAATGAAAAACACTTCGCGAAAAACAAGTCACGGAACTGAAATGCTAACTACCTACTGTAGCTGGCGTTGCATAAAAATTAATCCAAACTGAACTCGCGTCGTTGTTGGTGTCAAAAACCTAGCTAATTTAGGCAGCAGGCTAGCGTAAGTATAAGTAACATTAGCAACAACGCTGGTGATGTTAGCTGCAGTAGCTGATCGATCCGAATCAGGAGATGGTTAGCTTGCAGTTCTGTAACGTTAGTGACGAACTAGCAATCTATGGACTGGTGCTAGCTAATTTGCCAGCAAGTATCCACGTTGGTGTTGTATGTGTCACTTCACGTCTCGTCTGGCTTTTTCGGCCAGTTGAATCATTCCGGCTCTATCATGGTCGTTTTGGGCAAAAACCCCTCTTCGGTGCATAATCGCCCATTTTCACCGAATCTTCAGGAGGTTGGAAAACCGTGTTATCCTCCATGAAAATATAATTCACAAAATATCTACGGATTGTTTTGTTATTTGTTGGAGGTTAACGAGAAAACCACGAGTACACAGGGAGGCTGGTCAGCCTTTTATTATCAATTTACTTATGCTATGGTCCAAAATTATATATTTGGAAGATTGTTATGACTCGGTTAGGATGCGGTTGTTGGTAGAATTGCACATGCGCAATGACTGATGACGTACATAGGGCTTGTTTTGGGTCATCATAGGAATTGCGCCTGCACAAATTTGCAGATATACTATTCCGAAGCAAACTATTGCATGAAAATGATTGCTTTATGAGTAAGATCCGTCTATGGGGAGATCAATGATTCTCAATGATTCAAGTGAACTAGTGCAAGTCTTGACGACGCAGACTTGAGTAACAAATACCAGAGTATGCGTAATTAACGTTTGTCATTTTGATGGCACTCACATCAAAAGCGACAAACGTTATGCATACATCTATTAGCTTAAAGTACTTGAAAAACGTGTGGGGTTACAGGATAATGGGCGAATTTGTAAGATGATACATGAAGCGTGCAAATTTTTTAAATGTTCTTAAAATACACCCCTATCTGTCTCTGACAATAAGTGTCATCAATTTTTTTGTGATCAATGAAAGTTAGATCACCATGTTCAAGTCTCATCTCAAAGATGGAACACTATGCAGGGCAATTTCACTGAGATTTTGACTGGGATGACATTATGATTTGGTCTTTAGAATAGAGGGAACAGTGCCCCCTACTGGCCATTCCACACAATTTCCTGCTACATACATTTACACTACGGTTCATAGGTTTGGGGTCACTTAGAAACGTTCTTGTTTTCCATGAAAATATACATGAAATAAGTTTGAATAGGAAATAGAGGAAAATAAATAGGAAATAGAGTAATGACAAGGTTAGAAATAGTGATTTTTAATTGAAATATTAATTGTGTCTTTCAAACATTGCTTTTGACAAAGAATCCTCAATTTCCAGCAATTAAAGCCTTGTGGACCTTGTACCTTGAAGACCTGGTTGTCACTTTGTTGAGGTAATCTGAAGAGATTTCGCCCCATGCTTACTGAATCACCTCCCACAAGTTGAATTGGCTTGATGGGCACTTCTTATGTACCATATGGTCAAGCTGCTACCACAACAGCTCAACATGGTTGAGATCCGATGACTATGCTGGCCACTCCATTATAGACAGAATACCAGCTGACTGCTTCCATAGTTTTCTTAGATAGTTTGGAGTTGTTCTTCGGGTAATTGTCCTCTTGTAGGAGGAAATTGGCTCCCATAAAGTGCCCTCCACAGGGTAAGGCATGGTGTTGCAAAATGGAGTCAAGCACTCCTTCAGCATTGTTTCATTAGGTATGTGTCTCACAATAGTTGTGATACAAACACCTCAAAGTTAGATTTGTCTGTCAGTGACACTTTTTCCCAATATTCCTTGGCACAGTGTCTGTTCTTTTGCCAATCTTAATCTTTTCTTTTTATTGCCTTTTTTGGCAACTGCCATTTTTCAGTTTTCAGCTGTGCTAACATAATTGATAAAGGGCTTTCTAATGATCAATTATGTTTTTAAATGCTAAACTTGGATTAGCAAACATAACATGGCATTGAAACACAAGACTGATGGTTGCTGATAATGGGTACACATATGTACCCATGTACCTATTACATTCAAAATGAGTTGTTTCCATATACAGTGATCATTTACAAAATTAACAATGTCTACACTTTTTCTGATTAAGTTGATGTTATATTAATGGACAAAACATTAGCTTTTCTTTAAAAAATAAGGACATTTATAAGTGACGCCAAACTTCTGAATGGTAATGTATTTTAAAAACATTGCTTTACCAATGTACATTTTGGCTTGACCATCGCCTAGCAGTATATCCATTCCTTTCAATTTACAATCCTAATTTTGTGAAGTACACTATGTTTGCGATAATGGCCTTGCCTCATCACAGGAACTCAGTCTATCAAATACATTTTATTAATCCCTTTTAAATCAGGAAGAAACCTTGAGAGGAATCAGATTCTGAGGGATGGCCAGTCCTCTTCTGAGTGTGCCGGGTAATAGAGTACAAGACCTATTGAGTCACATAAATGTTTCTGAATGTTCAAATGGCCAGTAGGTCAATAAATGCATCTGGGCTGTCTCCTCCAGTGTCTTCAAACAGAATTCAGACTCGCTTTAAGAACCAGAAGGACAGGGACACGGATGAGTAGGTGGGCTTTGGGTCAGGGAGTTTGTTAGTTGGCAAATGCCAGTTGTAGTTGTCCTGCAGATAACAAATTCAATAGCCAAATGTGCAGTGGGAAATATGCCAAAATAATGAATAAATTGATTAATAGCATATTAAATCTCCTAATATTTTGTGACCTACATTGTGGGAAAAGGTATTTGATCCCCTGCTGATTTTGTACGTTTGCCCACTGACAAAGTAATTATCAGTCTATAATTTTAATGGTAGGTTCATTTGAACAGTGAATAGACAGAATAACAACAAAAAATCCAGAAAAACACATTATTATAAATTGATTTGCATTTTAATTAGGAAAATAAGTATTTGATCCCCTCTCAATCAGAAAGATTTCTGGCTCCCAAGTGTCTTTTATACAGGTAATAAACTGAGATTAGACCTATAGACCTAATCTCAATTTGTTACATTTTTAAAAGACACCTGTCCACAGAAGCAATCAATCAGATTCCAAACTCTCCACCATGGCCAAGACCAAAGACCTGTCCAAGGATGTCAGGCACAAGATTGTAGACCTATACAAGGTTGGAATGGGTTGCAAGAACATTGCCATGCAGCTTGGTAAGAAGGTGACAACAGTTAGTGCGATTATTCGCAAATGGAAGAAACACAACTGAACTGTCAATCTCCCTCGGTCTGGGGCTCCATGCAAGATCTCACCTCGTGCAATTGCATTGATCATGAGAACGGTGAGGAATCAGCCCAGAACTAAACGGGAGGATCTTCTCAATGATCTTAAAGCAGCTGCGACCACAGTCATCAAGAAAACCATGGGTAACACACAACGCCATGAAGGACTGAAATCCTGCAGAGCCCGGAAGGTCCACCTGCTCAAGAAAGCACATGTACAGGCCCGTCTGAAGTTTGCCAATGAACATCTGAATGATTCAGAGAACAGGGTGAAAGTGTTGTGGTGAGATGAGACCAAAATTTAGCATTTTGGCATCTACTCAATTCGCCGTGTTTGGAGGATATTCAAAAAGCTGCACACTCCTGCAGAAGTTCCAGCATGTAATGGGTAGTTCGACTCACTTTACTGATCCGGATCTTTTTGAATCGTTCAGTAAATACAACAAATGCCCCCCCACACACACTTGCATAAACCCTTCCCCAGGGACGTCTAGCACTCCCTTAAATAGCAGTCTAAGCCAGGCTACACTTGTTATAGGCTAAAGATGGGAATAGGAAGAAACTGTAGAACTTGAACTAGGAGTAAATGCTACACCATATCATGCTTTACAGCCAACACCAAAGCCATGTTCATTATGTGTTTTAATAGAAGAGTATAAAATCAAAAGGCAAGGTCCAGGATCATTTTAGATTGAAAGAAATAATTTGAAAATAGTAATAAAAGTTTGTTTTAAATGTTATAATATTCATGCTATCATTATAGCTTTAAAAATTTACTATTTTGAGCAAATAGATGATAATAGACCAAATACATTTTTTTATCTATTAGGCTGATAATAAATGAGACTTAGAGATCCAAACGTTGAAAAGACTTATGCTTTTTTCTCCTTAATCGTTGTAGTTTCTTCCAGTAATCACAAGATGAAAACGACCATGAGAAAATGTATTAATAAATCTGATCAGACTGGAAGCATGATTTTTTAAATAAAAATACTGTGCAAAAAGATTGTTGTCTATAAAAGTAATTGCAATCTGGCTCAAATTATTTAGATCAGGCAAAAACCCTACATATAGACTATATGCTCAGTTTGCAGTGTTCATTCTGTCACGTACGGGCAGTGGTGGTGAATCCAAAAGAAATCCAAAATCCAAAAAAGGGGAGATGGAGGCAGATGCAGGGGTTCAAGGGAAGACTTTAATAAAACTAAAGGAAAACAAAACTGAGTGCCGTGCACTACAAAAACAACAAACAAACTTAACTAGCCACGAGCAGGAGCAGGAGCAGGAGCAGGAGCAGGAGCAGGAGCAGGAGCAGGAGCAGGAGCAGGAGCAGGAGCAGGAGCAGGAGCAGGAGCAGGAGCAGGAGCAGGAGCAGGAGCAGGAGCAGGAGCAGGAGCAGGAGCAGGAGCAGGAGCAGGAGCAGGAGCAGGAGCAGGAGCAGACACCAAACAATGACAGCACCGATACATGACAACAGCAAGACAATGATCCGACAAACACAGGGAGAAACTGACTGAACTAAATACACAGACTAACGAGCAGGACAGAAACAGGTGGGGGCAAAACACAGGTGAACTAAATACACTGATCAACAGGAACAAGGACTAGACAGATCACAGGGAAACAGAAATCACGGACCGGAACGGCCCCAGCTGGCCGGGACCTTGACACATTCTGCTGGCTAATATAAATAAAAGCATTTGTTGGATCATATAGTTTGTTTTATTGCTGTTTAAATGTAAGCTATTATATGGCTATTTAAAACAAATGTCTGTTTTTATGTAGTTTTTTACAGCTGCTTTACAATTGTGCTCAAAGGTTTGCATGCCCTTGGAGAATTGGTAATATATGTACCATTTGTAAAGAAAACATAAGTGAGCAGGCAAAACATGTTTTGTATTTCTCATGGGATTCACATTCAACTGTAGGTCATAACAAAATGGCACAATCATAAAATAAAACATGGCAACCAAGAAAAAAATTCACTGACCCCTGTTCAAAAGTCTGCATACCCTTAGTTCTCAATACTGTGTATTGCCCCGTTAAGCATCAATTACGCTCTTTTGTTATAGTTGTCTATGAGGCCACAAATTCTTGCAGGTCATATAGCTGCCCATTCGTCTTGGCAAAATGCCTTCAGGACATTCAAAGTCTTTAGTCATCTTGCATGAACCGTACGTTTGAGATCTCTCCAGAGTGGTTCGATGACATTGTGATGGCCTCTCCAGAACCTTTATCTTTTTCTGCTGTAACCATTGGAGAGTTAACTTGGCTTTGTGCAAAGTGCAATTTAAAAAGCCAAAGGTGTGGGAAATTCAACTTGAATTGCCATTTTCACCTGTATGTGTCACCTTGTGTGTTTGTAAAAAGGCCAAACGTTCAAGGGTAAGTAAAGTGTTGATCAGGGCCATTTGGGTGATTTCTGTTATCATGATTTAAAAAGGAGCCAAACAACTGTTATAATAAATGGCTTCATATGATCACTTTCCTTAAATAAAAGACATGCATGATCAGTAATATTTTTTATATCAATGCCAACATTTCACAATTTCTGCCAGGGAAGGCAAACTTATAAACACAACTAATTATGTCCGGAATCCTCCCATTTTAACTGACACATTGACCGTCAAATAAAAGTCTAGCGTAAACACTACTTTGGGTGTTTCAGTAGGAATCATTAGACATCAACATGATCTGCAACACAACCAGGAGGACTTTGGACAGAGACAGCTAAAAGTCATTGGGCCAGGTGATCCTGAGGGCTCATATCCTGCTAAGGTTTAACAGCATTCCTGGAAAATGTTATTCCTTGGATTCAAAAGGATAACTCAGCATGTTTCAGACTGACCCTTGTGTCCCTTCAAGTGAACTATTGCAAAGTAAACAAAAGGCGACTTAACACAAGCACAGACTGACCCTAGTCCCCCCAAACCGTTAATAAAACAGTATGAAACTAGTGGCTGAGATGGGGGATCCAGACACTGTGGGCTGAACCGAAGGTAATCCCATACAGGGCCATCCAGGCAGGAAGCAATGATGTGACTCACCCATCTTGGGGAAAACGTTGATATGTCCCCCCAATATACACATGTAAACATAACTATGTATTTTTAATAGTAGTAATGAGACTCAATGAAAGCAATTGGGCAGAATATAAACATGACACCTAATAGCGCGTTTAATAAAAATAAAAAAATGGGACACTCCCGCCCTTTGTCTCACACTGGTTTGATCCACTGCCCCCCAGCCCTTAGCTTTGACATAAATTGACAAGGCTGTAGACTGTTCTATAACATTTAAAACTAGCCTTTGAAAAATAGGCTATTGAAGGATAGCATCGAAAAACGTTACTGTTAGAAATTACTGTTAGCCTATTATTAATAATTTTGACAAGACCAAAGTGTGAAAGTATGAAATTAAGAGAATTTACAAAAGTTTTTTCTGATAATTGATTTTTTTTTCGGTATAGTAACACAGTTCAAGGTTTCAAGAGATTATCTGAAAATCAGAGAAAACATAGCATTCAAGTCTGAATTCTAGCATAAACATCATAGAAACAATACATATTGTCATTTGATTTTAATAATTGATTGATTATTGCTTCATCGTGGATAGCTCCAATGGATGTGGTCTTGCTGGACTGAGGCCAGCAAGACCACAGAAAAGCGTAGTTAATTTAAAATAGTGTGCAAAAAGATCGTTGTCTATAAAAATAATTACGATATGGTTCAAATTATTTAGAACAGGCAATTATGTAATAAAGATGACTGCCCTGATGTAGCCTATAGACAGATCCGAAACAATTAAGAAACCACTGCACTGTTTTCATTCCATTCCCAAAAAGCTCCAAAAGAAAATGTTGAGGAACAAAAGCGTACAATTGGCAGTGGTTTCTAAATATTTGAAGGGCGGTTGAACGGGGTGCGTAATGTTTCATCCAGCGCAGCACTTTACCTGACTTAAACTTTTCCTGGGCTCGAATTGCTGAAGAGCCAATACCACGTATTCTAAGTTTCTAAGTTTAGCTGAAGAACTTCAGAGAAACAAGAATACCCCAATCACCGAAATTCATCCCAATTGAAATAATTCTATATAATCTCCCACAAAACCAGACGGAATGCGTACACAAATTGTAAATTGTACAGGCGCAGATGTGCTACAGCTCGAGCGTCCCGCCATTTCTAATTCGTGATAGTTTGTAATCCTAAATTGTCGTGAGAAGTTTACAGTATCTCAGCAGACATAACCGGTAGCTATAGTACTTTTATTTTACTCCAGTTTAAGATAATTCAGATTTTTTTTACCAATACTCTTCTGCTACTTTGATTAGCCTCAAGCTATTTAGAAATGTTGTAATCATTGATGTTAATCATACATTCGTTTTTCTAACCTAGTAATTTTGCAATTTATTTATTGCCTAATTTAGTCGTGTAGGCTACATTATACTATACCTAGCTAACTACTGCAGGTAGCGCAAGTTTTCTTTTAGGGTATACCTAGCTAACTAGCTACTGCTGCTAGCAAGTGACGGTAGTGTACGACTACGTTATCAAATGTCATCAGCTTAGTTCGTTTAAGCCGTCATCATTTTTGGACAAGGAATCATAGGTAATCTTATTTAACTAATTCACAAAGCAGATAGATAACCATCTGTCATATAACTAAAATCGCTTTGGTATTTCCCCTCGAATTACATTAACTGCCTAGCAAGCCAACTAACGCTGCCTCAAATGTTAGCAACCTACAGTACAGTAAGTCAACATCTTGCTAGTTGGGTTGGTAGCTTTTCCCTCCAGCCAGGCTCGCTGGGAAATAAATAATTACTCAAGTCGCGTTTGATTATATTCAGTGTGTGACTAAGTAAGCGGTAATCGATGTTTTTGAAGTAATTCTTACGTACTTTTTTGGCGTAATGTGCACTAGGCGTCGGAGTGGAACATTAAAATATGAATTCCCACCTCAAGATCATTTTTACACGGAAAATCTGCTAAGCAGTTGTACACAAGTACACAGTGTTGTAGTCATATTTTAACAAATGTCGAGATCCTTAATTTGAATATGATCATTTATCATTGCAGTTTTCCCTGACTGTAAATAGAACCACAGAATAAGTATCTAATGTAAGTGACTGTAAACACGGATGATCAATAGAAATGTTACTAGTAAAGCTTAAGACTGATGTTTGCAATTCGATTGTTAGTGTTTTTGTTCTGCAACTTTAGGGTAAGCAAAATACATTCATTGTAAGTTTACATTTATATAATTGGCGTGTGTTCTTTAATATCAAGCAATATTTCAATATCTAGCAATATTTCACTTTTGTAGTTATTAGGGTACCAATAATTTTTATGTGAAACATAAGTAATGCAGAGCAACTTTAGCTTTGTCGTCATAAAGACGATGTCTCCTTAATATTTTGGTCAGTCTCAAATAAGACATTTAGCCTGAGACAAGTAATATATAATGAATTCCAGAAGCAATTCATTGCCAGCAGCAGTTATTACAATGCTTGTGTTGCGCTCCGCTGTTTGTGACCGAAATGCCATGAACTCCAAAAATGTATCTGGCACCTTTGGCAAAAATGTACATTAATAATAATAATGTTGTTATACACAAGCATTCTGTAATAGACATTGGACATCACTGATTATTCAGTGTAATTAAACCTATACATCATACGTTTTAATGTGTAGGATAATGCAACCTTTTATAGGCTGCATGCTTTATACACTGAAGCAACCATTTATGTTATATCCTATTATTTCTTCCCTACTGAGGCAACAAGGGACGAGACCCCTATAGTCGCGGGAAGCAAGAGTGCTGCAGGTGCAGCTACACCTCCTGTTGTGTCATCAGCACCCCCTGACCAGATTTTGAAATCTACTTGCGGCTCTGTATTTTATCCACATTTGTGTGGTTCGCTTTTGTTACAAGTCACCTGAACTATAGCAAAATGCCTCAGATGCTCTGATTAGAATACTTGATTGCTTGTTGGCAAAATAGCCCAAACAAAAGTGATGAATTGAGAGGGTAGTAATTCTTTGAATAGTTTTGATTACTGTATTTTTGTTGTATTTTGATCACTAATGAAAGACAATGTGCAAACATCTTGCTTGGTGACCATGAAATAATAGACTTCTGTATATCGTATAAATGATTGCTCTATTTCTGCATTCTTTAAAACATTTAAATATGAATAATAACAAACTGTTCTGGCAGCTCGTGGTGGCCCAACACCTTACTGAGACACTTCATATTGTTTTTTCTTTTAATTTGTTACCCGTCTTTATATTGAATTAATACATTAAACACATCGTGATCTAAATGGCACTTTAATGATGAACTAAATATAACTGTTTATTTTACAAACGTAGTCCCACATTGTCACAGGTACAGTTTTTTACAAGAACCAAGACAATGTAATTTCAAATATAGCGGCAATCACAATTCTGAGGGAAGTGCACTATGATGTATGTAATGTGATTTTTTTTGTGTGTGACTTTTAAGTACATTACAGGGGCTGTTATGCAGTGTCACACAGGTTTAGGAGAGAAGGCTGTGGAGAACCTCAAGTCTTCAAACATGCACCAACCTACAGCAAACTGCAACTACCGGTAACTACACATTTTATGTATTTTATAAAATGCGGTTAATGAAAATGTAAATGGTCAGTTACAATAACAAATACAATGGTTTAAAAATATTTATACCACAGAATTATTGAATACTTGTTCCTA
This sequence comes from Esox niger, assembly GCA_016801105.1. NCBI lineage: Eukaryota > Metazoa > Chordata > Actinopteri > Esociformes > Esocidae > Esox > Esox niger. Next base: position 20,533 of record JACXGJ010009290.1, read on the forward strand.
TTGACTAGTAATGTGTTCTAGAATGGAAATTAATTACTGATATACAGGACAGTTGGATAGACATTCATTTCAGATATAATGGACAACTAATCATGATGTAAAAAAAACTCTAATTATGTCTTGTGTGTTGTTATCATTTCTAATTTGAATGGTTTTGTGGCATTCACGTCATGATTTGGTGTCCCGTAAATCTCAGCCAGCATGGCAATGGAATATTTACAACAAACGACTGAGTTGCGTCTTTAGCAACCAAAACTTAAGAAAGCTCAACATTTTGAAATAACATGCAAACATAAACAAAAACACATCCTTTCTAGTAAAACAAGTTTTGATCATGGGGTTTTGAGGACAGCTGAGCAGAGGGGGAGACCGATATTGGAGGGATGAACACGCCATGTTACTGTTAATGCAATATCCCCAGCACCCCGACATCCGGCTGCTTTGCTAGTAAATGTTGTTTGTTGGCCACTGGGGTATAAGAGGGATAAACACCTCAGTACATGACCTTGGAATGATGAACTCTGAGAAGGGAGTTGAGTGTTTATGTCTAACACAGATGAATGCCGAGTCACTTCACAAATACTCAAATGTAAAGAATTTTACTATGAATTCCCCAAGTAATGATTCAACAAGACATTTGACAAAATTGTAAAAATTATATAAAAACTTATGAATGAATTTAATCAAATGGTGGATAGTCTGTTTTACACTGTTTATTAACAGGTTTTCATTTACCAGGTGCAGCACCATGTCAAACTGCAGAAGAAGATGAAGATAGAATCGAAGATCACTCAGACTGATTTCTGACAAGGAAGAGTCAATCTTCTGTCTACACCTGTGTTATAGTATTTTGTCAGTTATTATAAGTATTATAAGTAATAGTTAATAGTAATATTTGTTTATTTCAATTTATAAAATATTTTTTCTTCCCTTCATGATTTAACAATTCTTTCTATTTGAGAAGAGAAAAACCCATTGAATAGTAAAGCATTCATATTGGCTGGTGTTCTTAGATTAGAATTATTTGTAAAATGGCCAATTTGATAATTTCAAAATGTTATCAGTTTATAGCTGGAATAAATATTTCAATGATTGGAGAAGCCTAGAACATTATATATTATATTAGTGGAAAAAAAATATCTGTTTATCGTGGCTATTGCCATTGAAGACCTACAATTTCATTGGCATTACCTAGATGGGATATGCTACTTTATACTTCCTGATGGTAATAAAGTCCCACACAGTTCGGATTTTAATTTCTGTGCTGTTGACCAACTTGAGAGTGAGGTGGGTGATCAATAAAATATTTTTTAAATTACATAAATAGTCTTATTGGTTTGTAAGTACAAGTATATACCTTTTTGGTACATTTCATATGGGGCTCTTGTATATTATAGGATAGACTATGTCATGTTCTTTGCTAGGAGAAAATGTCTGCTGATCTAACAGCATTGCTATAACTATATCTGGGAAGGGATTGATAAATGTATAATATGAATACAGCTCACTGTAAAACTAAAGTCTGTGTTGACATTCAGCTGTTGTAGGATACGCTCATCCAGCACCTGCCACACTTGCATTATTATGACACATCTACTCGTCTTCATTGTGACGTAATTCAACAGAATTTCGAACCTGCTATAAATGCATTCTTTGTAACTTGTGAAAACCTAATATCAGCACAAGACCAAGAAACATCTTGACTCGCAGAGGAAAGTTTTACAACCAGTCTAATACGATTGAGATTTTTGAGTGTAGCGCAGATATGTCGTCTGTTTTAGATTACCTAGCCCAAACTAAAAGCGCAAAGAAGATATTGCCTAACCGCTATCAATTAAGGCAAGTATCGTAATCATTTGGATACATGTATGTCTTTATGTTAAATGTTAATAAACATTCTGGCAGGCGAAATGTCTAATTTAATTTTCATTGTTCGCGTTGTGCAGGCATTAGGATTATTATAAAACTTCTGTGAGCCTTAAAGAGATGTAGGCCTACATTGTAAGATGGTTTCACTTAAAATGTGTAAGGACCTTTATGGCATTTTCGCATAATATCCCCTGCAATTGTAGCCTTATTCCAGACCTTTTTAGTGTTGTCTTGTGATCTTCTTACATCATTGTGAAATAATGATGCTAAATCGAAGGCTATAGCAACTCGCATAATGGCACGTTCAGCTGAACTGGTGTAGTTAGCAAAATGTTAAACATGTTTTTAATCGTATCTCTGGCAGGTTGGATACGGCGCTATCAGACTCCATTTAAAGCCGGTATAGACACAAATTAACTATGGAAATGAGAAAAGAAGAGTTGACCATGGAAAGTGTCATGTGAATCACTTCAGCCAGACGTCATGCAGCATCAAACCAAAGGTCATAGGATTTGTAACAGAAGACATGTAAATCTAAATGTTCTCTTATTTACATTATAAGAGACAATAGTTGATACACGTTGTACACTATTTTCTTCATTAGTGTCAATTTCTTTCACACTGTAGTGCAAAAGATGTACCTAGCAGAATATCTTTGCCGACCGCGTGAGCCGAGCTGTCCAAGATAAGAAAATGTCTGACTGACTGACTATTCCAAGTAGTAAGTCGATGCTAGTAAGCCTATTACTGGCAACAACATTCTAAAACGTCCAGTGGCAAAAGCCATAAAGTTCATAGATGCTCTTTGTGGTGGAGTTAAACTTAAGAAATCTTAGTTTAACATAATGCTTAATGGTGTCTGGCGAAATATTCAAGTATGACGTGATGTTAATGCGTGACAAAATCTAGTGTAGAGACGCTATATCGACACCCTCTATCAGTACATTCTTTGTGGTGTAGTGGTTACAGCCACAGGATTTCATGTGAGACCCTACCTCGAGAATAGTGAAGGCAACAACATGCATCTCTTCTGTTCGCGGGGCTAACATGTCTAGATATAATGCATGTCGCAGATGTCATGAACACTGTTGACATTTCTATGGCCTCAATAGCACAAGCAATTTCTATTACTGCTTTTTTCTGCAAATCTGTTCTTGGACATAATAGCCGTTTTACAATACTTAATGAAGGAAAGTTCCCACAAGCAAATTCACTCCCCACTATGACATATCTCCACTTACTATTTGATGTGGGAATATTTCATTGAATACGCAAATATAGATCGGAGGAAAATGGTTTGAGCTGAAATATGGACAGTCCAAATAGTGAAGAGCCAGTACAGACATCACATATCAGTTAGATACACTGCATGTACAGAACAAAAATTAAATAACATCAATTGTCATAGTAAAATTACATGTGTATACAGTCCTGAACCATTTGTCAATGTGTAGAACCAGTACAGAATTGTATACATCCCTCTGGCTCAGTGTGTAGTGCCTCATATGGATGTGCTTGAAGTCTTGGAGCTTGACTTAATGTTTGGCCTTCAGTTTCTTTGGAGGTTCTATCAGAGGAGTGCAGCTACACTAATACCAACGATGCTTGTCCTATGAACCCCAAGCAAGCTTTAGGCCAAATGCATCATTTGTTATAGTAAAATGACATGTGTATACAGTCCTGAACCATATGTCAAAGTGTAGAACCAGTACAGAAGTGTCCATATATCCCTCTGTCTCAGTGTGTAGTGCCTCATATGGATGTGCTTGAAGTCTTGGAGCTTGACTTTTTAAAGTTTGGCCTTCAGTTTCTTTGGAGGTTCTAGCAGGGGAGTGCAGCTACGCTAATACGAACGATGCTTGTCCTATGAACCGCAAGCAAGCTTTAGGCCAAATGCATCATTTGTTATAGTAAAATGACATGTTTATGCAGTCCTGAACCATTTGTCAAAGTGTAGAACCAGTACAGAAGTGTCCATATATCCCCCTGTGTCAGTGTGTAGTGCGTCATATGGATGTGCTTGAAGTCTTGGAGCTTGACATTTTAAAGTTTGGCCTTCAGTTTCTTTGGAGGTTCTAGCAGGGGAGTGCAGCTACGCTAATACCAACGATGCTTGTCCTATGAACCCCAAGCAAGCTTTGGGCCAAATGCATCATTTGTTATAGTAAAATTACATGTTTATGCAGTCCTGAACCATTTGTCAAAGTGTAGAACCAGTACAGAAGTGTCCATATATCCCT
>JACXGJ010009291.1:0-24639 GCA_016801105.1 Esox niger
CCCCCTCTCACCCTCTTTAGTTCTCTTCCAAGCTGTAAGAGCATGGCAATCAATGCACAGATACTGCTGGAGTCATTCCACCTCAAAATGTACAAAAGGATTTCCACAACCAACATCTCAGATTGCTCTAAATTTTGTTCTATAGTTAGAATATGGGGGGATGATCCCACATTATTTAAGTGGGGCCTGAGTGTAAACATTTTTGGAAAATTAGGAAGTGAGAAAAATATATCAATATCTGCCAACTTTGTTTTGTTTGACAAGCAGTTGGAACCTGCAGCTTGGATAAATATTTTAAACTGAATCCAACAAAATGGTAAATCTAACAATATTAGGTAGTATGAACATTACCTGACAAAAAGTAAATGAATTCATCCAGAACAGAAGGATGCACAAATGGATTAAATCAACATGTCAAGATAGAGCAAATATAGTTTTTCACTATAAAAACAAATTTTTGCATCTTGCTCATCTCTGCAGTATGGCCTGTTGCCATGCCCTTATTTTGAGTTCACCTTAAAAAGGTTTTTTAAAAACAATTTAAGTTATGATTTCAAAATGGAACTTTTACAGTCAGCTAACAGCCAGAATAATAATTCAGTGTTGCGTAAAAATCTGACAAGTGATGAAATACAATTCTGACAGAAAATTTGGAATACTGAATAACATTAGGGGACACATTCAATTACACCAACACAATTTACATTAAGCAACGGTCCTTAAACTGTAAGAAAAATACTTATCAAAACTTTCAGAAATAATTATGATCCCTATTTAACATTTACAATATAATTGTTAATCACAATCATTTAAAGTGAATGTCAAAAGCCTAAGACAGCTCTGGAAAAAATTTAGAAAACCACAGCACCCTTTCCTTTCCTTTCCAAAAAAGGAAAGAAAACAGACTCTTAATTTTAACCCTTTTTGGAAAAGAAAGAAAAAAGTTGAAATGGTCCCTTAATGTTTTTGGAGCTGTTTGTCTAGAATGTTTCAAATATACACCACTGTTCAAAAGTTTGGGGTCACTTAGAAATGTCTTTGTTTTTGAAAGAAAAGCATATTTCCTAATCCATTAAAATAACCTCAAATTAATCAGAAATACGGTGTAGACATTGTTAATGTTGTAAATTACTATTGTAGCAGGAAACTACAGATTTTTTATGGAATATCTACATAAGCATACAGAGGCCTATTATCAGAAACCATCAATTTTGTGTTTCAATGTAAAGTTACATTTGCTAATCCAAGTTAATCATTTGAAAAAGCTCAATGATCACTAAAAATCTTTTTCTTAATCTATTCTTAATCTAGATTCTTAATTTAAGGTTATACCATGCAAGAAACTGCCAAGAAATGTAAAATCTTGTACAACGCTGTGTACTATTACATTCAGCACAAACAGGCTCTAACCAGAATAGAAAGTGGAGTGGGAGCAAGAGGACAACAGAGCAAGAGGAGAAATCTAATCTAAAACTAATCTAAGTTTAAGATGTTTGGATCACACAGAAATTTCACCAGACGCAGGAGGTGCGTCTGGAAGTATAGGGTGAAATCTTATCAGATTACCCCAACACATTGACATCTAGAATACCAAAGGTCTACAAGGCTGTAATTACTGCAAATTGAGATTTCTTTGACATAAGCAAAGTTTGAAGGAGACAGTTACTATTTTAATTAAAAATCTGAATTTCCAACCATGTCAATGACTATTCATTTTCATCTTGCTTTATTTGATATTCAAACTAATTTCATGTACATTTTCAGGGAAAACAAGGACGTTACTAAGAGACCCAAAACTTTTGAAAGGTAGCGTATTTGACAGAAATATGGTAATAGCAATCAAATACAACAGACATCCAACACTCACATTCTTTCAATTCAGTCCATAGCTACAGTATGGAATCCATAACAGCAGAAGTATAGAAAAGTGAAAGCACATAGGTGCATTATGTAATTTTCTCTTGAAATATCCAAGGATTTATAATACATTATGCAGCAGTATTGTCTAATAGAGCCTTTTTCTGTGGACTGGCATTGTACGGTGAGTAATTTTATCTCACAAAAAAGTCCTAATTGCAATGCATTTGATTTTACAGACCTAGGTTTCAGAGCACCTTTTTATTTTACGCTTTTCAATTTGTCTCTAGCTTTCAAAGAGTTGTCGCTACTAACTACTAGGTTTTTTTCTTACATAATAGTAACCTTTAATTTACCTTTAAGTTAAAAAGTTGAAATTCAAAGCAAAGGCAAGTCTTAATTTCAAAACACTCCATTATTACTTGATTTTCCCAAATGTTTTTATGAACTGCTCAATACATAGAAAGCACTAGAAAACAAAAGCTTAAATCTCTGTTTTAAATTAGATTGACTTAATGTGAGATATTGTGGTGTGCAATGAAATGTAGGTGTGTTCATTGCGATTATGGGACTTGCCTAATTCAAAATTATCATCACAATTGTTTGTGAAATCCCCAATGTGTCCTAAGAAAAACAATGAAATAACATGAAGGACAAGGTTATTAATATTTGAAATCAATGAAATGCATTAGGGTAGTAGATATTTTACAAAATGCATTGAAAAGGTATATTTAAAAGAAAGTTGTAAATATTTGTTTTAACCAAGCAGTCAAAAGAGAAAGGAGACATTGCTTCGCCAGCCCTGGCAAAATACGTTTGAGAAATTCTTGTCAACTATAACCTAATATACTTTTGCATCAAACCTTTCTAAGTGTCAAACCGAAAAGTGGCCTTTAAAAAGGTAATGAGTCATACCTCAAAATACACAAGAGAATTTCAACACATTCCAGCACTATGATGAGTGACAGATGTTACAGGAGTCTCAATACAAGCCAACCTCCTTCAGGTTGGCTTTGATGATGACATCAGTGACAGCATCGAAGACAAACTGCACATTCTTAGTGTCAGTAGCACAAGTAAAATGGGTGTAGATCTCCTTTTTTGCCTTTTGCTTGTTCAAGTCCTCAAACTGACATTGAATGTATATTGATGCCTCTTTGTATTCATTTGGACCTAAAGTTGCACAGGAATTTGTTTAAATGTCATTTACATGCAGTCTCACAATATGAATTACTTCAAATTAATACATTGCTTTAGGCAAACTAGACATTTCCTATTACCAACCTCATACTTGCTAAACTAATTTCCTGCTTCACTAAAGTGTACCCTAAGGCTCCTCCCATATTGCACAAGTTAATATTTCCAAACAGAGGTATCACTCTGGTATCATCGCAATAAACCAGAATCCACTGTGTGCAAATGCACACCAATGTGGTAACTGTAACAACAGTAATTCACAGGAGATTGTGTTATATGATATTCTATAGTTGCCAATATTGTTGAATATCAGCTATCATACAGTATGTAAACATTCTAAAGGAAGTATTATATTAAACAAAGATCTACAAAGTTACTCTATGTAAAACATACTATGCCCATCTATAAAGATGTACCTGAGCACTGTCTGTTGCCTATTTGTAAAGCGTTAAAGATGTAATTAGGACCCTCTAAAATGTATTACTAAACCCTTCAATAAGTATGTACCTGAGAACTCTGGGTAGCAGATCGTGAGAGGGCTCTTCTGAATCTTGTCCTCGAATAGATCCTTCTTGTTAAGAAAGAGGATGACGGAGGTGTCTGTGAACCACTTGTTGTTGCAGATGGAGTCAAATAGCTTCATGCTCTCATGCATACGGTTCTATGAAGAGATGACCATTGTCAGGGTCAGCATATGAATTAATATTTACTGCAATCCCGTTTGATAAGACTAGCTATACATGTTATATTACAACATCCATGCAAATATCCGGGATAGCTCAGTTTTGCAGAGGATGGAGCTGGCAATCCAAGGCAAATGTATTTGTATAGCACATTTCATACATGGCACTTCAAAGGGCTTTAAATTTAAACTTTTTTTTTTTAAATAACAGAAAGTGGAAATACATTTAGCCTAAAAAACAAAGCATACAAAAAACATTCCATTTAAGATGACTAAAAGATAACTAAATGCTTTTAAAACTGGTCAATGTTGGAGCAAGATTTTCTGTCCTACAGTTTGTTCCAACTATATACAGCACAGTGACTAAACGCTGCCACACCAACCTTTGTCCTAACTCTTAGATGTAACTTCGCCCAAAATAATTCAGTGATTGATAGATGAGTAGTAGTAGTATTTTTAAATCCATTCTATGAAATACATGGAGCCAGTGCAGAGAAATAAAAACTGGTATGTGTTCAGCTCTCTTAGTTTTTGTTAGAACTCGAGATGCAGCGTTCTGAGTGCAATTTCAGGGTTTTGGGTTTGATTTCTCACAGGCGACTAGCACAAGTATGAAACGTATACACTCAATGCTTTAAGTTGCTCTAGTTAAGAGTAGCAGCAAAAAGCCTAAACTGTAAACACAAATACAACAGTACTATAGATCTAGATTTGAAGCCACATCACACTCACCATTTCCTCATCCTCAGCCAGGACCAGATCATAGTCACTGAGTGCTACACAGAAGATTATGGCTGTGACTCCCTCAAAACAGTGGATCCACTTCTTCCTCTCAGACCTCTGACCTCCCACATCAAACATCCTGTGGCCAGAAAGAGACGAGAAGACATTTCATGAGGAAGTGAGGGAAAGACAGAAGACACGAAAAGGGAATCAAATTGAGAGAGCAAAATAACAGGAATATAGAGTGGTTCACAAACATTAGGCAATTATTCACTGTAGCAACAAGGGGCTTTTGAATTTATTAGTACAAGTCAGTGCAATGAGTGCTGTTTTACTGACTTGAAGTACAGGTCCTTGAATGTGAAATGTGTCTCCACGATACCAGTAGTCTTGACTCTTGTGCGCAAGACATCCTGCTGTGTGGGCACGTAGTTCTGCTGGGATATCCTGTCGAGGTCATTCAGGTAACTATGAAGAGAGGAGAAAAAGTTCGACTGGTTCAGACAGGAAAACAAAGCACTATTATCAACTGATACGGCACCGATTAGATTCATAACTCTTAATATGGCGTTCTACAGTGCCTTCGGAAGTATTAAGACCTCTTCACGTTCTACACATTCTGTTTAATATACTTAATTAACCTGAAAAGTTATAATATTTCACTAGACACTAGGGATGTGCATTGGACCATATCTTACTATCCAAATAGTATGTGTTGTTATTTGAAAAGTACTAGGTTAACACGTTTTTTCAGAACTACCGATACCACATGAACGCTACTAGACAACGCGTGAAAGACAGGGTGTTGTTCTCATGCATTGGCTCAATGACCATTCGTGTGACAAAAAAGTGTATGGACAAGGCCGTGGGGTTGACATGCAAAACTACAGAACTAGAAGACGATATTAATCCACACACAACTTTGAGATTATTGGATGGAAGAGTCTAGAGAAGCTTGTTAGCGTAGCTAGTCAGCTATATCATACCTGCTTGAGTCACTGCTTTCGTGCATTCTCAACCGCATTTAGAATCCACAGCTGAACTTTACATAGCGTTTTGTGGCCAAATAATTTTCCACAACAGACTTTCTCATCAAGTGAAAAGAGGAAAGAATCGTGGAAACCCCAACTCTTTTACTGCCCAAGTGGTTTTGATAAAGCCTATATTATTGCGCCCAATAGCATGCACAGATCCGTACCTTTGAAAATCCACCAGAAACAGTCACAATATAAGCGTAGACAGTTTTAGTTTAGGATTCCTGTGATATAGATAGTGAAGGTTAGTCAACAAGGTAAGTTAGTCAGTCAGTAAGAGACATTCACTCTTCTTGGCCGGCTCCAATTACGCGGTCCGAAAAAGAACACGTTTTTGAAGCAAAACATAATTTTTTAATGAAAAACTAAAATATCAATAGAAATCTCAGCTTGTTCCAAGCCAGCTGGGCTGAGTTATAATATATTACCAACCAGGATTTAGTCGCCCAAAAGGACCTGTAAAGCATACTTTTGGTCAGTCAACCTATGCTGTGCTGCGAATCAGAGACCCTGTGCTCTAAGGTCACATATCATATGTTACTACACAATTTAGACCAAATAAGTGTCTTAATTGCAATTTTCAATTAGTATACAGGTGTTATACAGTTAGCGACTACAAAGAATTAGTAAGTAATGTAAGTACATTTCTTATTTTAAATTGCAAAGATGTCAAAGATATAATTACATAGTCTGTTAATGGTTCAATAAGATGTGAACAAAAAACAGAGTGAGCGAAGAAATAAAGCAATTCCGAATGAACACACGAATTCAGAAATAATTAAAACGAGTGCATGTAATAATATAGTCTGTCTGTCTGTCTAGAAACCTTAATGCTCAAACTGATGGCAACCAGTTTCGGCCTTTAGGGACAGGACCTTTTCATGTCCCTATCGCATCATCAGTGTGTTGCAATCGCTGCATTGAGAGTCTACTATTACATGGTTCCTTATTTCATGTTGTAACTGGTATCAGGAATGTCTCAAACAAGGAGTTTCCAGAAAATGTATGCAAACTAGCAACATTAACAGCTGACGTTTTTCAGTTTGATTGCTTAAATAACAATAACAAATGCACCACCAAAAATATATACTTAAACCATATATATATATAAATATATACTTAGGGGGAAACCATACAAAACTACCCATTCTGATAATTTACATGGTTAAATAACATGTGAGATCAATACATTATAGTAACTTATTATTAGAAAAGTTGAAATCAGCTGTCAACTACAAAACCCCTAATGCAATGTTCTTTGGCAAGGCTGACTGGCTTTGTAATTGTACCATGTAAGAAATGATCTTACATGGTGGGGATACTAAACCATACCCATGTTTGAATCATAGTAGCCTACTGTAAAGTGGATTTGAGAGACAGGAGATATTGGAATTTTCCTGCCTGGTAAAATGCGTTCAAATACGTATTGAAGAATGTATTTACTAATCACAATAGGACCCCAACAGGACCAAAGCAGCAAATAAATAATACGTCATTAATTAGAAATATTAACCTAAAATAGAATGGGATTTTACCACACATTTTTGGTAGGTTAAAAAACAAAATATTCTTATCTGTGGCTGGATTTTATGCAAACATAAAGATTATTCCTTTTATCGTTCAAATGGCAAATCAGCCTTGCATGTCTAAAACCATGCCTGTGTGATTTAGCTACAGTTACTACCAGTGTTATAACGGCAAATGATTTGATCCTGTTTAGAGAAAGCCATGCCTGTGGGATTTAACAAATGGGTAGTTAGTTGCTATAACGGCAAATGATTTGAGCCCCACTTGGTGAAATCAAGCAGAGTACGAAAGCAGAGTTGAATTGTCAGAAAACCCGGTCGTTACTTATGGACTGGTTGTTGTGCACTGCTTCACTGCTGCAAGTTTTCCCAACTGCTCCAATAAAAAACAGTCCTTGCTCACAGATTTTAATAAACAATGTAAAGATGTGACCAGATCAAATTAGCTATGTAGGCTTTCTTTCAAATAAAATGTATAAAATTGAATAGGGTTAGGCAATAATATCTTATGATAATGTTTGTGTTTTTGCCAACTATAGTAGGATATAACACCAAGGTATAGAAAAGTATTTTTAGAAATGGCTAGTTTAAACCCCAATTGATTCCAGTCTCAACTGAAAACCATGACTGTGGGAATTAATGAGATCTATCACTAGCAATGAAAACATTTTTTTTCTCTTTCTAAACATGGTTACTTTGTTGTTGATCTTGCAACAAAAATGGCGACTTTCATAAGATTCATATTTTAACTGGTGAACCTGTTAATGTAAAAATGTTTGACAAGCAACCAAAGATATATAATTTGCTTAAAAAAAATGAAAAGGAACGGCTAAACTAGGAACCAAACTAAATTCAGCCTAAAAGTGAAACATTTTGTTGCCCTTGCAGAAATTGAACCCAATTCTCCCACGTGAGGAGGTGTGTCCAAGCACTACCCCACAAAGCTACACATTCGCCAACTGTCGGTATAGCATCTCGACATTATATCATTTTGTCACGAATTAACATTACGCCAAGTGGGAATATTTCACTACACACCATTAAGCATTGTGTTAAACTGACTAACATTTCTTATTATGTTTACCTCCATCACAAATAGCATCTATTACCTTGTGGGCTTTGTCACTGCCTGTTTTAACAGCTTATTAACCAGTAATAGGTACTAGTATCTGATAACTTACACATTTCTAGTGTTAATGTTATTGTTAATTATATTGGTGCAGCAGCAGGGTTGTTAGCAGCCCGTTTGGCCACAATACACATGACAAGTTGATGGGACTTAAGAGCCGATTTTCGGTTGTGGTTTGTTCCCTGAAAAATGACCCTGCCTTATCGGCTTTCGTCAGCAACGCACGATATGTACGGCAATATGTGTTCCTTGCCATTATTGTTTTTGACCTAGAGAACCTCTTTTATCAAAAATGATTGCGTTTACTTTTTAAATGATTGCGTACGATCGGGTACAATCCCATGTTTGGTTCCGGCCCTAGAATGCACAATGAGCTATGATCAGTTAAAACAGATGAGCCATTGAATATTATTGGTCAAAAAGACGACAGGTATTGCTGCACACCCAGGTGAGTGAAGAAACGCCAGTGAGACTTTGGCCCAATGTTAAGTCTTACAGGCCAAGGGCCACGGTTTATGTTGAACCCTGTGATTTGTTCTTACAAGCAAATTGCTTAACTTGTGTTGCTTTCATATGCACATTCGATTTGCTTTCTTAAGGTTGGGTTCATTAAATCCTACATCCAGGAAACTTACCTCATATAGCCATATGGTGACATCTAAAATGTTAGTGTTATTATTTTTATGTTAATGCACACAATTGCTTAGTGCTGCTAATTGTATTTGTTTTTTAACTAAAAACTTGGTGAAATGGTTTCACTGTGTATATCAGAAATCTTTGAATATTTCCAGCAGAATGTAACAACACCACAATAATACTCAGCCGTGTCACCGAAAACTATGACTGTACCCATATATGAAGCACCATCCCATATACATAAGAGAAACTTGTGTTTTAAGGCTAATGTAATAAACCATGTCTTGAAGCATATATTTCAGTTTGATTGAAAAGCGAGACAGTTTAGTATCTCTACCAAGATAGATATCAAGATAACTCCATCTAAGAGTACAGTAGGCTACTCCACGTGCAGCAGAAGTCAAAACATGCTATTAAGGTAGGACTAAATCAGTATGCATAATCAATGAAATCATAATCTATATGGAAAATCTGAAAACTAAAGGGAAAGTTGTTTTTTCAGACAATGTCATTTTGATTATATTCTTTTAAAATCAAAGGTAGGCCTTTGGATATAAACACAACGTTCAGTAGCCTGTTCTGTTATACAGTAAACCCTGTCAATTTAAAATCCATATGTTTTAAGGAGTTGAAAACTATCATTATCAATTTTTTGTAGCACAGAACATATTAAAAATGGGAACTGTTGTCCTGGGAGAACAGGTGAACAGAATGCTAAGCACTAGGTATAAAGGTACATGTAAAATGGTATTGTGACCAGGGTACATTGTCTGCAGGTTTCAGTAACTTAAATGTAAGACTTTTTTAACGCTTTACTGTGTTTTCTTTACTTCAAATTCAATTTAAAACAACACCCAATGCAAAAAATACATAAGCTCACCAATTTGACTGAAGTACCCACCGTTGTTAGAGCAGTAGGCCTGCTGCTGAAAATTACGTTTCGGGCTGTACTTTATACATATGTATGTTATAGAATGTACCACGTAACTTGTTACTAGTTCTGCATTGATTCTTAAGAATCCCTTAAACAGCATGCTCATTCATTTTGTGTTTTACGGTGGTGGAGGTAAAATGGCTAGTAAGAAACCTGAGTGCCTGGTAGATTTTTTTATCTGGCAAATGAGACAAAAGAATTATTTTGAGGGCCTTAGAACTTCCCTCCATTGGTTAACATAATGAACTGGACAATATAATACCTGCTATAGGTCCTTTCGATTCCTGAACCTTTCTTTGACTGTGATTGTAGTAAGATGTCTGAGACAAAGATAGAGGTGTTTTTAACAGTGTGTTTTTGGAAGAGCTCGGCAATGCAGGAGGGTGGCAATGCAACCAGAGAGCACCTTTAAGTGAGAGATTTTAAAGGCTCCTACTATGAGGCTGAGTCGTTGAGCTGGTACTCTCTGGACCTGCCAAAGCAGACCTGGACTCCAGAATCCTGCCATAGCCTCTTGATGACTCCGGCCAGTTCAGGGGTCATGACCCCTTCCTCTGCAGAGCTGGCCAAGGCAAAGAGCTGTCGGGCATCGTCCTGGAAACCGAGTCAAGCACACCACAGAGTTACACCAAAAAACAACGGTGCCAGATCAACTCATACACTCTTATGAACATGAAATACCTTGTAGTCATAACTAAAATGAACTTCAGGCATTTTACAGGCAAACTGTAATGAAGGCATGTCCTTAATATATAGTTGAGTGGTAAAAACAGAAGCTTTCAAACTACAACAGAGAGTGGTGTAAAACCACTCAGTTGTAAGGTTCCTTCAAACTGACTCACTGAACGTGCTGTCTCCCCAAAGTCTAGTCCAAGCCTTCCCATGGCTCTGATGATGGCAATGATGGACTGGATAGTGTTGCTGTAAACCACCACCCTGTACTGGCTACACTCCTCCTGTGTGTATCCATCCTCATGGATGATTCTGGGGAAGTAGGAGATTACAATGAGCCAGCATTCAGGATGTAGTAGATTATAGACTTCTAGACTTCTCACGTGCTTGGTGTCTATAACATGGATAATATCTTAGCTGCCACAGCATATCGCATAAGTCATATTCAGTCAATTGATTAAATCTACTGTTTTTGGGAGCAAACTAAACTGTTGAAATATTATGTACTCACTTCATCTGCTTTACAATTGTGCTCTTTCCAGACTCCCCAGCACCTTGAAGTGTAAAGTTTAGAGGTAAAGAAAAAACGCAAAACATCAGAACTCAAAACCCTTACTTCAACAAAGTGTCAGCAAAACTACTATTTTCAGCTCACTATGTTCTACCACTATGATATTTAATAGCACATTATGTAGGCTATGATCTCTTTTTTAAGTGAAATTATCTACACTGCTTAAACCCATGTTTTAAAATTGCAATATTTGTCAAAGAGATCGCAATTCATAATTTCATCCAAATCTGCAGTCCTATCTGGTAGGTATGCTTTTTGACGATTTTCTACAGATAAGGTGTAATAACAGATTGAGGTGGATAATCTTTAATGCAACAACAACACGAGGTGAAGAGGTAGCCTAATTCTTGTGTCTAAAATATTATAAAAGTAAATTATACTGTATATCAGGGTTATTCAACTCTTACCCAACAAGGTTTGGGTCTGCTGGCTTCAGTTCTACCAAATGATCATTGGCACCCACCTGGTATCCCAGGTCTAAATAAGTCCCTGATTGGAGGTTTGCAGTGAGAATATATAGCGGAACTGGCCTCAGAGTCCAGAGCTGAGTTTGTATAGTGTTATAAAATATATTGAAATGTCTAAGTGATTAAATTAATATAAAAGGAAAACTGAATTGTGTAGTCAACAAATGCAAATATTATTTGAAGTATCTCTCACACTACCTGGCAGGATTAGGAGAAGAAAATACATGTAATTTCCCATATTGAAATTTGGCTTCAAAGTTTCTTGTAACAATTTATTTTAAATTAAAGGAATTTCTATAAAATTAGAAAGCTATATTCACTATTATTTTCTAATTTATCCTATGTACTGATTACAGATAAATCTCAGAGCCAACAGGTAGTTTTTGTGACCGTCCTACACCCACAACCTCAGCTACAGTTCTG
Source organism: Esox niger (assembly GCA_016801105.1). Lineage (NCBI taxonomy): Eukaryota > Metazoa > Chordata > Actinopteri > Esociformes > Esocidae > Esox > Esox niger. The sequence goes on from JACXGJ010009291.1 coordinate 11,852, forward strand.
GGCCTTTGACCTGGTCAGAGAATCTAAACATCAGGATAATCATCATCATAAAAACTAAAGAGATTTAATTAATTCTTAAATATTCCTAACAGCTTTAATTCTAGAAATATATAATTAACGTTATATCGATATCACTGTCAATCATGAGACATATGTTATAATAAAATAGTTTAATTCGATAAGACAATATAATTTAGGAACCAATTTCAGTCACGCACAAACACTCACCTAGAAGCAACAGTTTGACTTCACTTGATGCCTTTTCGCCAGCCTCTCTCAAATTGCGATCAATCATTTTACTCCTCTCCATCGCAGCTTTATCTTCGGCACTGAGTGTGCAACCCATTTTGATGCCAGCAGGTAAACCCTATCTACCGTTCGTTGTTACGATGTCTTGCTAGCAAGCTACCTAGGTTTTGACAAGCTGTCCAAATACAGAAATATGAAAGTGTTCAGTAAAAAGAAAGGGATGACATTCTTTTTATACACAACTAATTCCCTGTCTGTCAAACCCTTGACGCGGAATTCTATTCCAACAAGCTAAATAACGTTGGTCAATTACGACACATTTTCAAATGTGTGCGACGACGAGCATGACAAGAAAAAGGAAGGGGAAAAAGGCGTTGGCCAGCAAGCTTTAGCTAGCAAATGTTATCTTTCCAAATGCACATGTAACTCGGAAGCTGAATACTTTTGACATAAGGGGCAATTACATACAAAAATGTATACGAAACTAGGAAATTAGCTAAGTTAAAAGTTACTAGAGTAAATAAACTACATTAGATGTGTAATGTTAGGATACTGTACTAAAGCAGGTAAAGCTGAGCTCGTTAACGTTACCTAGCTAAATGTAGCTTCAAGTTCTTTCCGTGTTGCGCCGTAAGTAGAAAAGTTTAAAATGGAGCTATATAGCGGAGTTTTAACTTTACTAAATCCAAACACAATCAACACCCTAACCGAACACATAATACTAATACACTTCTACACACTCCTGGTTGTTAAACTACTTACTGTTCCTACTAATGGAATAGCTATCTAGACAGCAAAAAAACTTTCAATGTGCAGAGATGGGCAAAAAATGTTTACTTTGAGCGTCATGTGATGCAAGAATCTTGGAAGTTATCGCAGGGGGTTGTGGGAAATAAAGACCAGCTTTTCAGTGCTTTTGGAACATAATGGTCTTTCTTAATTAGACCCTATTTTAGTCCAAATTCGATCCGCGTAAAGCAATTATATATCGCATTATATCGTTTTTGTAAGGTAGTATATGATTGACTTCAATATTTTAACCTTTTCATGTGGAGATATTATTAAGGTTATTTATTTGATCTCAGAATTATGTTTCTTTCAGTTGCACATGAGAAAAACCTCAAAAATACAATTTTTTTATCAAACTTTATATCTCATGTAACACCAAACACGTTTGTTACCATTATGTTAGATTGTCACGTGCAAGTTCTAATTAATACCTATTTAACTGACCAAATTCGTGACTGCAAACATTTATTTTTGGTATTGTTTACAATCAGAATTACATATTTTTCCAATTATATATTATTTTTGCCACGAAGCTTTCCAATCTGCACAGATGATTGTGGTCCAGCAGTTAGATGGTGCTCATGTAGGGCTGCAGCATCAGGATTGAATCCAGCCCACTGCTCTTACAGGGGTTCAGGGTTTTCACTTCAGGATCAGATGAAAACAGCATGATAAATGCTAAATGAACCTTCCTGTAGTGGCCAGGAGAAAAAGATGATAGAGCTATGGTAGGTACTAACATCTAACTGGGGTTATTTTCTCAGTGTTGTGCATAACGTATATTTTATGAGTGACTTTAATTGGGTTAATATTATTGGTTACTTTTTCAAGTAAATACTTTCCCTACTTTAGATCATTTAGATCTTGACATAGCTGAGGTTTTGGAGAATTGTTATGGCTGATTTCCCTAAAAATTGCGATGGTGCATTATTTGTGAGGAAAGACATGTTTACAGTTGTTATTTACCGGTAATACATTACAGTTTTGATCCTCAAACTTTGAACACTGCCACATTTGTCAAACCATCTGTGGGTATACAGTATGTTGCCATGGGAATGGAGAGCCTTGAGAAGATGGGGGTGGATTGACTGAGGGCCTTTGCTGAGGATGTGTTGTGATGCAATGACTGTTGAGTTCCACCATTAATGTCAGTGTCCCATGTGCACACTGCAGCAAGACAGTCAAGGGAAATCTTAGTAATTACATAGTAACACATTACCATAGAAATGCACTGAACTGAGGCAGACTTAGCTCGTAACGTGTGCTTGCATATATTCAGTCTAGTGTTCATTTCAACTGAAGAATAGTATAATATTAACTGCTCTCAATATTCAGCATAAAGCTGTACATTTGTAGTAAGCTTATTCTTTTTCTGTCTGCATTTATTATTAAACGCAGTCAATTAAAAACCCATTCTGGTCGACAATGATGGCCCGGCAGAAAGCCTCCTCTGGGGACATGGGATGGGATAAAAAATAAAATGAAAAAGGACAACAAAGAAGTCGCTTGGCAACTGTAAACAAACTTGAGCACATTGCGACCCCACTGCACTACCTGAAGAGAGACCTCACAACATGGCAGCAAACCTGGTAGTGATATATTGAAGTACACAGCATGACAACAACACAACATGCAGCACAGCAGGTCAAAAATACAACATGGTGGCAACACAACATGTCACTAACATAATTAGGGATAGACAATGGACAAGATAGTAGAGACAAAGCACATCACACAGAGCAGCTACAGGTGTCATGAAGAGGGTCATTGATTAAGTTGTTGAACGTCCCGATGCAGACACAACTATCAAGCTAAAAATATTTTTGCACCTGAATCACTTTCAGAATATAATGAGTGACATTTCAATGTATCTACAGCTTCATGCCCTTTATAGTGACTGTTTCTCATTTCTGTTACCTGAAGGTCAGATCACTGACTATGGCTTTGAAGTTGAAATGTCGACTCAGTGTTTTTTAAATTAGTTTCTCTCACTCTCTTTCAGTGGGAAATCAAAGCAATAAGGTTCACCCTTCATTTAGACCAAAATACAGCTGAGGAAAAAGAAGGATGTATTAAAGCAATCAATAAATGAGTCTGAAGCCAGAAGGGAAATAAATAAGTTTAATGTTGTTGACCTATACTTGCACAAACCATCTTTTGTTCTATGGGCTGATACCTAAATTTGGCCAAGATTTTCCTGGACTGCTTTAAAAATTCTACATCCTCTCACAATATGACACCAGAGAGATCAGACGAAAAGCAGACGTCTCATCATTAAAGCATCTCAGATGAAAACACATTAGGACAACTTTTTTCAGTCTGTCCTTGTCCAGACACAGAAGGAATCTAAAGTAAAAAATGTGTTGCATGACATACACAGTATCTTTTCTGAAAATTAAGTAAATCTTGTATCTGAGGTAGAGAACCCTGAGGAGCAGGAGAGTAAAAAATTATCTGGTTTATTATAATCCCTATCTTGCTGCTGCAAAGCTAATCAACACATACTGAAAAGTTATAATGTATACAATTTGAATACACCATTGTCTTTTGTTAAATAATTACAAAAGATAGGCTACAGTTATCAATAAAACTATATAACGATAATAATAATAATAATATGTTATTAGCAGTATTAAAATGTTTAAATGGTGGAAAGTTGAATTCACAATTAGGTTTTATCAAACATGAAACACACCTAAATCTGTAAACGTCAGCCATAAAAATCTAATATAGTGCAACAATTAACAAAAACTATCCCACCTAAACTGGACACCTGCCTGTGAAAGTTTGAGATGTACTGAAGTATCAAAACTTCATAAATGATAGGTAAATGTACCTTTCTGACAGAACAGAAGTTCTGGTTGAATAAATAAAGTATTCATTACATCCTAAATGTGGTCACAATAAACCTGGCATGCTTATGGGAAAACACAGATGATATGTCAAGGAAAAGCACCAGAAAGAGGGTGTCTGCCCAGAGGCTTACCTGTCATCAACAGGTGGCTGACCCATTGTACTTTTTACTCTTTCCTGGCAAACTGTAGCTGCCTCGTCCTGACTTGGCTTATGTATTTAAGCTAAGTTATTGATCTAAATGATTAGTTTGGGACAAGGATACATTATCTATGGATGTCTTCTGAAATTCAGATGACATAATTTTGTTTCAGAAAGGTTAATAGAAGCAGAGTTAGCAGACTCTGACAACCTTTTTGCTCAAGTTCTCATTAATCTGAAATCCAAAAGGACATTTTCAGAATACTATCTCTGTATAAATGAAATACTAGTTCAACAAATAACATAAAAATAGGTAAGTAAATAATTACTTTTCTAAAACACATTCTAACAAACAACAGACATAGTAGCATTACTGGCAATATTACCTGTCAGAATCTCTGCAGCTGAATTGTCTGTCAGAATCTCTGCAGCTGAATTGTGCCAATTGTTGTTCTTCCCAAAATGGTACGTTCCAGCATTTTATTTGTATATAGTCCAATGGGAACATTGCACAAAATGATCCATTTCATATTGCACCCTTTACAGAATGGAAAGTAGAACACCAGAATGTGATTCAGGACAAAATCTCGATCTAAATCAGTGAGTCAAGTTCCCATTGCACAGTTTTTAATGGTTAAAAAGAAATCAATCAAACAGAACAGATTAAAACATTGTATTTTAAATGGGTAGTTCACTCAAAACATATTTAACTAATGTTGATTAGTCCACTGATATTTAATTCTGAAAAAGTTTAATCAAGTTTTCTAGATGGAGCGTAATCAAGTTTTCACTACAGAGGAAAAACACAATTCATGTTTTTATCAGTGGACGACTAAAGAAAATAAACAAATATCGTCATGAATGAATTATCCCTTAAATATGCCGTCATGTCTACCAGAGTGTGATTCATTTACTGTGGTAATTGTTATTCTGGTTGTAGGTCCTTTGTTCAAATGAATAAAAATCTAACTGTTTGATATGATGTGGTTGTTTTTTATCTGGTGATGCTGAAGGAACTCTGCTGTTTCCTCTGCAATCTGTCCTGGGATGCGGAAGTCAATGGGTATGGGTTGTGGGGGCAGAGGTGACTGAGGCTTGGACTGGGCCAGGGGCCGGCAGGCCTCTCCCTTAGGACTGGAGGTGCTGTGGGAGTCCTGGGGATCCAGGTTACAGCCAGTGCCCTGGAGGAACTGCAGGAAATTCTCCTCTATGGATCCCTCACGGCTGGGCAGTCGGTCCTCCTCCCCTGCTGCCCGACGGAACAGGCAAGGCACATGCTTGCCCAGCTCCTCGCGGATCTGCCGGTTCAGACAGCCATAGAAGAATGGGTTTGAGGTAAAGCAGAAGTAACCGATCCAGGTGACAACCTCTTCCAGTGGGGCGAACGTGGCTGGAGGGCTCGAGGCCAGAGCTGAGTACAGGTGGAAGGAGAAGTAGGGCAGCCAGCAGCACAGGAACTGTCCTCCCACTGCTGCTAACACCGCTGCCGCTTTGCCCCCTCCAAAGGTGCGCTGGGGGGTGTCACGGCCCACCCCGGTCCCCGTGCCCGTCCCTGAGCTGGTCACCATGGTAGAGCGGCTGCTGAGCGACTCGGAGCGCCGCCGCCGGGGCGTGTCCATCCAGGTGGGCAGGGGGCCGTGGTGCATGGCTGCCACCCGCGCCACCTTGAACATGCTGCAGTATACCACCAGGATGACGAGCAGCGGGCACAGGAAATACACCAGTGTGAACAGGACCATGAAGGCCACGCGGTTCGAACCACCCCCTGTCCAGTGCAAGGAGCAGCGCCTGTTACCCTGAGCAGGGGGTGACGGGACACCCCCTCCCCCAACTCCAGCTCCCTCCAGAAAGGAAGTCCTCCCACCCTGTAAGGCCCAGGCCAGCAGGGGTAGGGTAGACATTGCCAGGGCTTTGACCCATATCCCCACCAGCACTGACGCCACCAGGCCCAGGGTCATCTTCACCTCGTAGCGCATGGGGTGGATGACGTAGTAGTAGCGCTCCACATTAATGGCAGAGATGGAGAGGATGGCTGCACTGACTAGGCACACACTGAGAAAGAGGTAGCTCCGGCACAGGGCCTCGCCAAAGAAGGCCCGACCCGAGAGCATGCCCAGGGGCATCAGCACCAAGGCCGCCAGCAGGTCCACCAGGCACAAATGGAAGACAAAGGCAAACTTCCGGAGCTGTGGTGCCTTGGCAATGACAGCCATTACGGCGCCGTTGCCCACCACGGCCAGCAGGTCCATGAGCAGCATGGCGAGCAGCGCTAGGGACTGGGACAGAGCCATGCCCTCGGGTGACTCTGAGGCAGAGGTGTTGGACTGTGGGACAGGGGTGGAGGAGTTCCACAACGGCTCCATCGGAGGGTGGGGCGAAGCAGGCAGGCGGGGTCAGTCACAGGCCCATGACCCATCCTTCACAGCCAGCGGGTGGGGCCAGGATGCGGATGCCCACTCTGGGAGGAGGTCGGACGGCAACAGCTCTGCAAAGGAGACCTGAGTACCTGGCTCACCCTGGGAAAACTCAACCTCCCGTAACTTCCTCAGCAATGCAAGCCTTGTCCTAGGAACAGAGAGACAGAGACAGAATGAAGGAAAGGATTACAATTCCCATTGGCTGACAGTAGAAACATTTTATATTGATGGTTTAATGAGCGATGGCTTAAAGCCCATTTTTTGGGGTTATTGTAAGTATGTAGGTTTATGTGATATCCCTAACCAAAATTCTCAAAGCTTTCTTTTTATTAACTCTAAGAATGGTGACGTTTTCTAAGATTGTTATCAATTCAAATCTGTGGAAAGCTAATGCAAAGACAATATGTTAATTCAAAGCCAGTGTATGCCGGGATTCATTCCCGATTCCTTACTGATATAAGGAGAAGACATTTTGCAGTGTGTTCTCTATAGTATGCTATTCACTTTTTTGAGATTGAAAAAGAGAGGAAACAACAAAGCGGCTTCATGGCCACTGTTCAGTGTCAGATCACAATGTCCATGTAGAGTTTCTTAAACCCAAATAAACACATACAAATTACTTCATACAGTTTGTACAGCAACATTCATACAGTACATACATCCAAAGAGTCCCGCCCAGTCAGAGGGAAGTGGAGGCTACCTTAACCACATCCACATCCCTCAACTGTGAAACTTACTGCTAGAACCGGACCTCTCTATTACTGATTTATTTTATTCACTATATTTGTTGGCTTCAAACACTGTTATTATTTTGAGCTGTGGACTAATGTTTGGGATTGTATTCATTTAGCAGTCTTAGGACCCATCTCACATGCCTCCAATTTGCATGCTGTTTTTGTACTTTTACTACACGATATGCCCGTTGACAGTACACAGCCCTGGATGAAGATGTCTTTAGATTTACGCTTCTATGTATGTTTTCTATGTATTCCTGTCTCTTTTCCCTTCTTACACCTCCTCTTTATCATCTCCCATTCTCTCATGCCTTTCTCACATTCAACATACAATATGCTTGCTTGCTTTTCTTCCATATTCTTATATCTATCTTGTCAACAACATAACATGCGTTATGGAAAAATGTGCTACATTTGAGGGCCCTGGTCTCTTAGCACCCAGTCATTATCCATCACAACACATCTATTACATGTATGGCCTTGTACCCCTACATTGCATAACATCACAACGTTAACAACACCATGCCACAACACTTGATCACATCATGTTTCCTCGAGGCAAGAAAGACATTGACAGTGTCAGACCGTCAGCCAGACAGAGATTACAAAATCCCAGTGTACCTGAATTAGGGCAGGTTGTGTGATGCCGTAGGCTGCTGTCCGTCCTGGTCGCTGAGGATGTGATAGTGTCTGGTTATCTCCCCTTGTTGGGCTGCATGGTGGACATCAGTTAGCAGTCCTCATTGTGTGTGATGCCGACTGCTGCTGAGGCACTCCCCTTCTTTATCTGCCCGCTGCTCTATCCCTTCTCTGCCCCTTCCTTCTGTTCTTCTCCAGGTGACTGTAGCTGTGTTGACAGAGATACATTCAAGGAGATTAGTGAGAGAAAGAATAGGAAAATGGTGTTTCCCTTCTCTTGCTGATGTGAACTGTGCTCACGCACAGCACACACAGCGCGCGTGCACGCACGCACTCACACACACACCCGCGCACACATGCATAAGCTCACCCTCTCCCTATCTGCCTTGCACACTCACACACAGTGACTGCGGAGATGGAGATGGGAGCCAGAAGCTCAGGACTAGAGACACTCTGTCTGCTGGGTCCTAGTGCCACCTCAGCTTTTCTCTTGTTTTGGCGCAAGTGGCGGTATAATGGAGCTAAACAGCTGAAAAATGGCATAGAACGAACTGTTGAGTTGTTCTTCAGGTGTGATTTTCTGGGAAATCTTATTATTTTTGGGTTTATAAAGACGACATTACTTCGAACACCCGAAAGGTATTTGACCCCTTATCCTCCGCGTGACCTTTTTGTTTTGCCCTCTTGGTTTATAGATTCCAGTCAGACACATAATGTGGCACAAAAGAACGTGTCACCATAAACATTTACTATAGCTGTCTTGTAATCGGTCAGTAATTACAGCTGGGAAAGTAATGTGTGTGAAGGTTGCTGTGCCCTCTCACATCATGGTTGTAACTGAGACAAAGAAGCATCGATTATCTCAAGTCCTCATGCTGAGGCATCATCCGCCAGTCCACCCAGACCGACATACTGGGATAACACAGCAGCGTTAGTCCCCTGTTGCCACGGTGATCTTCACTGAAATGAGGAAGACAGTGGCTGATGGACGTATTCATATAAAGTCCCTCTCATTGCATTGCCAGATCATCTCCTCTCCAGTGTTTATGGGAGGCCATAGCAAGCAATACTACCTACAGATGCTGCTTCTGGTTAGTGAGTGCTTTTCCTAAAAGAATACAGATTATCATTTACATGCATTTGTATTTCATGGAAGTCGCACAGCAGTTATCTACTCTGGCTGGTGTAATAGTAGTGATGACAGTCCATTGCCAGCAAAGGTTGTGTAATACACTGATTTTATTACTTCTGGTGTTGTTTGTGTAAAGATTAAGTGCTGCTGGGTTCAGAGTATAAATATGTTCGCATTTCATAAAGGCCTACTTGATATGATCAGATAATAGCATTGTATCCTCTGCTGACAACAAAATGGAAATGCATCATAATGTTCTTCACTGTCAAACTGATGATAACATGATAATGTGGTCTAATTATCACAGGATGGTTGCACTCATTTAAACATGAGGTAAGTCTTATTAGACCGGAGTACAGGCACAGAAACGGTGTCCTCTCAGCACACCAGCGGGCTGCACCCAGAACCCTGCTGCAGAAATGGCTTTTATTTTAGAGACACAGTCTTTTTAGCAATTAGTAATTTTGTTAGAGTGAGACGGAACATTTTATTTAAAAAATATGTCTGTGCCGAGAAAGTGTGTGTGTATCCAAATGAGTGTGAATGTTTGCATGCACTTTGGCCAATTCATGTGTGTCTTTGAACATGCCTGAATGTGTGTGTGTGAGTCTTTGAACATGCCTGAATGTGTGTGTGTGAGTCTTTGAACATGCCTGAATGTGTGTGTGTGTGTGTGTGTGCGTGTGTGTCTTTGAACATGCCTGAATGTGTGTGCCTGAATGTGTGTGTGTGTGTGTCAGGTGTTGACTCATGACAGAAATAGCAGATTCCTTCTTGCCGGGCAGCACCAATCACTGCCATTGCAAATACAATGGTTTCCATGGCAACCTTGGAAATAGACTCCACATTCCCACTCAGAAATAGCAAAGGGCAGCGCACTAACCCTGCAGCCCCCACAGACAATAATAACCAGCCATAAATACGCACGCACCAGTAAGAACTGCACACTTATAACCAAAACACAAACCTGCACAAACAGAAAAACTGTTCAGGCATGCATGGAGCACAAGGCTTATGCATGCATAAAAGTGAACACGCTTCTTGTTCACACAAGCATACAATAGAGTGCATGTTCATAAACGTACAGAAACACTGGATTCATAGTATTTTTCTGCACACCCTTAAACACCAGTATGTACACATCCCACTTGAACCCATCCACCACCCCCATGATACATCATAAATAAAAAGGTGGTCTTTTGAAGTAATGAAAGATAAGGGCTGTGTGATCTGGGTTGCCAAGGAGTCAGGGAGAGAGGTGGCCTTAGCTTACTGTTGACCATAACTCTGTTAGCAGCACACCCACATACACACACAACCCTCTGTCTCCAAACCATCAACCAGCACTAAAACATCATGCAGATAGATGAAAGGCAGAGCAGACATTTTGGGAATGTGGATTCTAGGCATTTGAACATTGCCATTTAGACTAAAGTCACTTCATTGAAATCAAGAGGTTTACTGAACCCAAACCATCTCAAAGTCTGAATGAATGAAATCACAATGTGTCTGACTTTTATTGTAAATCTAATATTTTGGTATTTTACTTCTTTATTTTGTAATTGACTGTGTGTGGCCAAATCAAATTGGGTGGCTCTCCTTTGTGGCTTGTGTGAACTTAATGATTCCACTAGGAGGAGCTCTAGGAGCGTAATGAGGAAGGTATAGTTGGGAATCACTAGCCTATGAAAATGCTATTGAGAAACAATCCGCAATTTAAATGATAAAATTAATGCTTGCATAAATAATGGATGTCTAGAGTGCAGGCCTGAGGCCTCTCTTCCTTGTATTACTTAGCATGTGTGCTGCTCACCCAACCATAGCTGACTGATATCGATATTCCTTGAAATGGCATTTTCTTGTTTTCAGACGGGCCTATAATCTGGAGGTCGTGGACTGTCAGACAGAGAACATGGCTGAAATTCCCAAATACCTACAAGTCTGCACTGATACCCAAGGCAGTTCAGTTGGGAGAAAAGGGGCTGGAATTTTTGGACCTTGACAACAAAGGTCTGCTCCGTTTGGTAGACAAATGGACTGCCTTCTTCCAAGATGACTACCTCGCCCTGGCTTCCCCAACAACACACCCAGACATGTGCAAAATATATAGCTGGTAATGTTATAAGCCAAAAAGACCAACATTTGAACTGAGCCTAACCTTAATTACATAAAATCACCTATGTAGTCTGTTTCATTTGGCAATAACATTGTCTTTTCAAAATCATGAACAGGATGCTGTGTGACTGAATGCAAGGATGCCATTGACAGCAGTGAAATGCATTAAGGAGAGCTCCATGGTTGTTATGATTGTAAGATACATTTTATTAATGAAAATGTTGTAACTTTTATTTAACAGTCAGTGTTTTTTACTTCTGATTTGTACTAAACTCATATACAGTAAACAGCTTTTCTACTATGTTCGTAATATGGATTTGAGAAATCCGAAAGTAAAAGTAAAAAAAATATATATATGTTAAATAGGCTTTCCTACTTTTCCTGATTTCATAAGAAGACAGATACATTTGTGTGATGAAAAACATTTTGATATCACAAAGCATGTGAAAGTCACAGTTGAAATCTAACAACGCTGTACTGTAGCTTTCATTTTCAGTCACACTTGTTTCTACCTGACATAGTTGAGGTTCATTCATTCATTGTCAACCGCTTATCCTGCGTACAGGGTCGTGGGGGGCAGGAGCCAATCCCAGCTGACATTGGGCAAAAGGCGGGGTACACCCAGGACGCCAGTCCATTGCCACACATAGACAAACAACCAGTCACACTCGCATCCACACCTAAGATCAATGTAGGGTCACCAATTAACCTAATCCACATGTCCTTTGGATGGTGGGAGGAAGCCGGAGCACCTGGAGAGAACCCACGCAAACACCATGCAAACTACACGCAGAAAGGCCGGGGCAACCGGGGGTTCAAACCCCATGACCTTCTTGCTGTGAGGTGACAGTGCTAACCACTGCACCACAGTGCCACCCTAGCTGAGGTTTTACTAATTCATTATTGAAGACTGTTGTCTTCATACTATAATAAAATTGTTATTTGCAAGTCAGATAGCATTTGTTTGTTTGCACTGGTAACTTTCATCCACTTTGAGAGTTCATGGGAATTTGTTTTCTTTTTAAACCAAGTGTCAAATTTCTTTATTCATACAGGTGTGCACCACCATTTTGTAGTGAAATATCAGGTCCAGAAGCCTGGTCGCAGGCAAAAGGAGTTAATATAGCATGTAAAGCTCCTCAAGAACCAGAACCCCTGTCCCATGCCAGTACCCTTGCAACCGTCATTTGGGAGGAGGTCACCATGGAGATGTCACGTCCTGGCTATGCCCCTAGCCATCTTTGTGCTGGCTGGGGCCATAGTCAGGACGTGGCCAATAGAGGTGGCTCTAGCCACCTCCATGCACTTGGGTCTCCCCAATTGGAGGCAGGTGTTGTGTATTGCCTCCAATTGGGGAACCTATTTAAGTTTACTGTTTGTTCACATGGGTGTGGTTTATTTTGGTTTGTCAGCCATAGGCTACAACACCCAGTCATCGTGTCTGCTTTGAGTTTGTATGTTTGTTTATTTTGTTCCTTTATTAAATAATGGATGTCTACCTCCACACCGTCTCTGCGCCTGTGTCCTTCCAGCACCATGACAGAATAAACCACCACAAGGACCAAGCAAGACGGAAGGCCAAAAGGCAGCCCCAAGATTTTTTTTGGGGGGTGCTAGATGGGTGCATGCAGGACGCCCTGCAAATGACCTGCAGGGTGTGGGAGCGCGCTCGGGAACTTCTGGCCCAGAAGCGGCAGCCAGCGCCCCGCTCTGCCCAGA
>JACXGJ010009292.1:0-24637 GCA_016801105.1 Esox niger
CAACCAGAATCCAGACCCTCATAGGAAGCTATAGGAAGCGTTTAGAAGCTGTTATTTCTGCAAAAGGGGATCTACAAAATATTGAGTTATTTTTTTGATTGTAGTGCCCAAATTTATGCACATGCCTAATTTTGTTCGAACAATCATTGCACACTTCCTGTAAATGGTATAAACTTTGTTTCACTTCTCAAATATCACTTTGTTTGTCTCCTATATGATATATTTAACTGATTTTTTTTATCCTAAGAACCAACGATTTATGAAGGAAAATCATGGACATTAACAAGGTTGCCCAAACTTTTGCAGACCACTGTATAATACATTTTTGGAAACACATTAAAAACTCTTAATCAATGATTATCTAAGTTCACGTCTGTTCCAGGTATCGCCAGGAAATCCTCTGTCTTTGATTCCTGAATTCCATACATGGGAGATCTTTCCTTGCTGCTGCTTGGTATGTGGGTAGAATGTCTCATGTTCCAACTGTCTTTGCATCCTGTCTTTTTCCTTTGGTTCTTCTTGTGGCATTCATTATGCCTATGGGATTCCACAATAGTGACATGATCCTGCTTTCTTTTCAAATGGGCTTTTAGTGTTTTCAGATGTATTTCCTGCTTTCAATGTTTCCAGTTCCTTTTTCAACTTTCAAGTACTTTTTTCAACTTGTCCAGTTCAGCCATTTGTTCAGCCATTTGTTCAGCCAACGCCCAAAAACACTTTCTCTTTCAAACATCTTTCAAGACCATCTTTGAGATATTTATCCTTTCATTTTTTAATTTCTGATTACACAATCAATGACCAACGTGTTTTTTGTAATTCATCAGGCATTCTTTGAATTTGTTCCCATATTTTCTGTATATTAAAAAAACTCCACAAATCTTCTGGAACAATGGCATATTTTTTATTATCTCTTGGCGACAGTCATAAACTTTCAAGCTCTTTTTGATGTCTTCATCTATTTTCTCCATTACAATGTGTAAGGCTGCAGTCCTCATTTTTACCATGTTGTTTTTGTCTTAAAGACGTCGTTGTCTTTACTTCCCCTTAATTCCCTTCAGATTAAAATAATTACTACACACGTGTCCACCTGCTATCCGCCTAGCAAGGACTTCAAGATGAATATATAAGAGTGGCCTATGTTAGATCTTGTAATACACGTGACACACTACCTATTCAGTCTAGTAAGCACTTCCTATCACACCACGGAAGGTTTGGCATCTTCTTTGGAGTCTCTGGACTAAGACTAAGAAAACATCTTTCAGTGTCAACCTAAGTCTTGTATGTCGTCACCACAGGTTTCCATAGCCTAAAAAGCAAAATGTCTATGTCTTGTTTTGTTCCAGATGTGGTCATCTGGATACTCATGCTGATTTAACTGACTTTTTCTTTTAGAGTGGTTTGAATCACCATTCAATCCATCTATCCGTGTCACGGCACCATCTGTCAGTTTCCGTCCATATCCATGAACAAAATGAATGCAACCAGAAGTCAGGAGAGAGCCTTCTTTATTCAGCATGAGGCAACGATGTTAACCTTCCATCGTTTTTTCCTTTCTCTCTCCAATGAATACAAAGTGAACCTAGTATTTTATGCCACATGGGAGGTGGACACATGGGCGGTGGTCAATGGTCGTAACCAGCCATTACACAGGCAAATACCCTCCAATATGAAAGGTTTATCTTACAAAAGACCAAGGGTATGTTCCAACCTATGGTCAATGGTCCTATCCATCCTGTGACAGTCACATGTGCAACTCCTAGCAGGAGGTATGGACAGGATGTGTGGGGCCCATCAGTAACAGGCAACACGTCCTATCTATTGTCTTTTGTTCAGAGTTAGTTAGCACATCTGTGTTGTGTTAAGTTTCTCAAGCCTATTTTCTCTCAAAAAGTAGTGGCTGAACTCCTCCGGATCAATATTTAACAATGTGTTATTAAGGTTAGTTCGCTCATCCATCTAACCCCAAAGACAATCTTACCGCTCATCCATCTTACCCCATGGGCGAGATTGCCTACAACTGATTAGAACAATATTCTCCTTGTCGAGCTGCACACCCTCCTTCTCATGATATTCACAAATACAGTCCCCTCCAAAAGTATTGGAACAGTAAGGCAAATTCCTTAGTTTTTGTTGTTCACTGAAGACATTTGGGTTCAAGACCAAAGATGAGTATGAGACAAATGTGTTGTTTGAAGAAGAGGTGACACAACACAGTGGAAAACATTCCCCTGTCCCAGCTTTTTTTAAATGTGTTGCTGGAATCAAAATGAAAATGGGAATGTATTTATCCAAAAATAATTACATTTCTGTTTCAACATTTGATATGTTGTCTTTGTACTATTTCCAATTAAATATGAGGATTACATTATTTGCATTATTTGCATCATTGCCTTCTGTTTTTATGTGCATTTTACACAGTGTCACAACTTTTTGGGAAACTGTGTCTTACATGTGGCTATAACAAATTCCTTTGTTTTTGTCACTGAAGACATTTGGGTTCAAGATCAAAAGATGTGTATTAGACAAGAGTTCAGAATTTCAGCTTTAATTTCCTGGTATTCACATCTAGATGTGTTAAACAACTTAGGACATATCACCGTTTGTATTAGACCACAGCATTTTTAGGTGAGCAGAATTAAAGGAACAGATAATCTTAAAGTGAAAAAAAAAAAAGATTTTAGCACGACATTGTAGCATAACCCTTGCTTGCAATAACTGCCTCAAGCCTGCGACCCATCGACATCACCAAACTGTAACGTTCTTCATTTGTGATGCTATTCCAGGCTTTTCCTGCAGCTTCTTTCAGTTCTTGTTTGTTTCGGGGTGTTTCTCCTTTCAGTCTCTTAAGGAGGTGAAATGCATGCTTTATTGTGTTAAGGTCAGGCAATTGACTTGGTCAGTCTAAAACCTTTCACTTTTTCCCCTGACGAAGTCCTTTGTTTTGTTGGCAGTGTGCTTTGGGTCACTGTCCTGCTGCATGATGAACGTCCTCCTGATTAGTTTCAAAGCATTTCTCCGTAAATTGGCAGACAAAATGGTTCTGTACACTTCTGAATTAATTCTGCTGCTACCATTATCAGTTACATCATCAATAAATATTAATGAGCCTTTTCCAGAAGCAGCCATGCACGCCCAAGCCATGACATTACCTCCACCATTCTTCACAGATGAGCTTGCATGCTTTGGATCATAAGCAGTTCCTTTTTTTTCCACACGTTCGCCTTTCCATCACTTTAGTAGAGATTAATCTTGGTCTCAAGAGTCCATAAGATTGTGTTCCAGAACTTTTGCGGCTCATCTCTGTACTTCTTTGGAAATTTCAATTTGGCCTTACTGCTGATGAGTGGCTTGCATCTTGTGGTGTGGTCTCTATATTTCTGGTCTCTGAGTCTTCTTTGAACAGTGGATTGTGATACCTTCACCCCGGCACTGTGGAGGTCATTGGTGATGTCATTTACTGATGTTTTGGGTGTTATCTTCACAGATCTCGCAATATTTCTGAAATCAACTACTGTTGTTTTCTTTGGCCGCACTGTTCGACATCTGTTGCTCAGTACACCAGGGGTTTCTTTCTGTTTAAGGACACTCCAAATTGTTGTGCTTGCTATGTCCAATGTTTGTCCAATAGCCCTAGCCGATATTCCTTCTTTTCTCAGCTTGAATATCGCTTGCTTTTCTCCCATCAACTGCTCTCTGTTCTTCATGTTGGTTTATCCTGTTTAACAAGAAATGCAGTCTTAATAGGTTTAAACCAAGGATGGAATCTTAGACCTGTGTGGAGGATATTTCTATAAAATGCATACATAACCTTATACTTATGAAAATATTAATGTGCAATGTATAATCATGTAGTTTTATTAGAAACATATTAACGTGGAATCCACACTCACAGTAAATTACTTCTGAGATAGGACGAATTACACATACAGATAATGTCTATTTTCATCATAATATATGTATCTTATGCTGAGAGATAGTCATGAGCAGGCAATTACCTTGAGCCCAGAGAGGGGCATTTCTAAAGTTTACTGCCTTTATATTCACTGTTGGGGTGTCCAGAGTGTGGCCCATGAGCTGGTCATAAAGTGTACTCTGTGATAAGAGATGACCTGAGTGTGGCCCATGAGCATAACGTAACACTTTGTGGACAATGATGGACATGACCCAAGTATGAACCATAAGGAGGATGTGAATTACCGCTGCAAATTACGAGCATTCAGGGAGGTAGAAGTTAAGAAGCGCACCCCACTCAGGGGGGTTGCCAACCAGACAAATTCAGATGGCGTAATGTGTGAAAGTTCTGTGTAAAAGCCATGGTCCGGACTTAGAACATTAGGGGTGAATATGCAGAAGGACCTGGCTTTCATGTCTGTCATTATTGTATGATTTTCATTAAAGTCTATTGGATTCACAAAGTCCTGAGTTGAAGTGCATTTGTTTTTGTAAAGAGTGGTTGATTTTCCGCGACACTAGTCATGCAGAGCTATTTAATGTTTGAACAATCAACCTAAAAGGCAACCCCTGAGCAACAAGAAACATCTGTCAGTCACATGTTCCAATGCTTTTGCTCACTTGAAAAATGTGTGGGTTCAAACAAAGGGTGGTATGTCCTGAGTAGTTTAACACATCTAGATGTGAATACCTGGAAATGAAAGCTGAAATGATGCACTCTTGTCTCATACTCATCTTTTGATCTTAAACCCAATGTCTTCAGTGAACAACCAAAACAAAGGAATTTGCCTGGCCGTTCCAATACTTTTAGAGGGCACAGTTCATGTTTTTTTGTGACCTACCCAAATCTGATGGTCTTTTCACCAGTCATCTTTATTTGTCTCACGATCTCTCTTTAAATAATTCTAGTCTAATAGAAGTCTCTTGAAACATAATTTTTTTTATGGGGATTGGATTTAGTTGGAGGTTGTTACATTTTAATGAAATATTTTGACTTGCTTGGGTGCAAAAAAAACAAGTATCCACTGTTTTTCTGACTTTAGTCATTTCTGCGATATCAGGACCTGTGTGCAAGGGTGCCAGATAGCATTGTCAACAAACTGCAGACTCCAGAGAATATCGACACGCCCAAGCCCGTTAAAAAATCCCAATCGTGTGGAGAAAATTCCCCACCTGGCCAAAATGGAAAATACATTTTCCTATCGTCACATTAGCTGCAGTGTTTCACTGGTATTTTATTTATGAGCGTAAAAGATTTTTACCATGCCAACACACCAAGGCGGTGCGAGATTTTGGAAAGGCTGTCGCCTTTGAGTTTTGAAAGCTAGAAAAACCCTGTGTATAGATATATAGAAATTTGGCAGGTGGGCGGGTGCTAATGTCAAGCTCTGTTGGTATCCATTATTGGAGGAGCCAAAGATAACCTTAAAAGTGTATGTGTGTGGAGCCAATATTTCAAGAAGGTTAAAATATAGAATATGCACATATGATAGCCAGATAGTGTAGGAGATGTGTGGAAAGTTTGGTATAGTATAAATATACTGTTTATGACAGAGTTGTTTGGCGAAGCACAAAGACATCTAGAAAGACCAAGAAGAGAGAGACGGAAAGAAGGCTCAACATATCAGAAAGACCTGTACTACATTTTGTTAATAAACAAAAAGTAACGCTTGTGATGGTAATTCCATCGATAGGAACTCTTAAAGGAATATGTACAAAGACAAAATTCTCTTGGCATGATTGGCAGTTTATTAGCTTGTTTTAAAGACTAATAATTTGAGGAGCCTCTGCCGAAAATACATGAACACTCAGTATTTATTAGAGTTGAAAGGGGTGTGGTAAGATGCTACACAAAAACCAGATACCCCCCTCTTATATTCCTAAAGTACAAAGGACAGATACCCTTACGCAGAGTTCCTTATGATCCTCCGATCTTATACAGACGTGTGTCAAAACCAAAGATCTGAGTTACATGCCAGACAATAGAAAAGCAAACATGTCTCCAATGTACATTAGGTCAAGAATTTCCATAACACGCTGTTCCCCCTGACTTGGTTCCATTATTATTCTGCAAAAAGAGCCAGAAGATAACAAGACCAAACTTAATCTTGTCCCCCTTGCCCATTATAAACATTTTTTATAGGATTTTTGTTTCTGTGTTTCTTGTAACTGCTTTTGATAATGCAAGTTATTGGTCTTAGGTGGAATACCTTCTGTGTAAATGTAACAGTCTGTTGCTCTCTTTGTTAGATATTGATGCAGTGTATTATCTCACAAGAGAACTGACAAGTTTAAGCGCTGGGAGCACAACGATTGAGATACCAGGGTGGTAAGAGACCCCTGGAGACTGATGTGTAAGATCAAATTTCAATCAGTCAAATTTATTTTATGAATCCCTTTTTACATCAGCAGTTGTCACAAAGGGTTTTCCCAAAACACCCGGCTATAAAGTGCCTGTGGGCTGAGCCCAGAGACTATTTAAACCTAGTCCCGATCGGAGGCTTGACCAGATGGACAAGGACAGGGACAGATGGGGGGGGGGAGACACTGATGCATCCAAGCAATGGATTTCTAAGTGACCCCATACTTTTGAATGGTAGTCTATGTCCAGACAAACACCCTTTCCAGCAAGACATTAGGAGTTTCAAATACAGAAAACAGCTTCAAGTCAAGTTTCCATATTGCAACAGAGGCAGCAACCCCAAAATCTTTATCCACCCCTTTATAAAAGGCCATTCGGGTGGCCTAAGGTGGTCAATTACCTGTCAATAATAGTCATTTGGCAGCCATATTCTCAAGCATGAGGAAAAAAAAGAAGTCATTTATCATTTCAGTGCATGTTCATTGATTTTCAATCATGTCATTAAAGCTGATGTAAATAATTTTGGTGTTGCAATGTTTCAGTTGATCTGAAAGTCTGCCGGATTCCTCGCAGAACCCAGCAGCCAAAGACCCTCAACGCACCTGAGGACTCCACCTACTACAACCTTATTCATGTGAGTCTCACTATATTGAATCATTCTGTATTCTCTATAAAACACTACAGGAAAAACATTTTTATCTGATTGCTTTTGCACTAGATTATAGATTATTCTATTATTAGGGGTACTCTGGTAGGAGGAACCCTAATGCTATTGTTAGTATTTTTTTTATAAATGTTCTCTTCTCGACTTAATATCACAGCAAGGTACATGGTAAAAAGTTTTATAATTTGGGATGCAGACTGACCATATGTCACCACTGACATAGGTCTCAGCCAGATCCACCCATAGGTGGTGCTATAATGACCTGTAAAGTCTCAATATCAATGTGGTCACCTTGTTTAACCTACGATGACAAAAATTGGTACACATGGGTAATTCCTCATTCTGAACAACTTTCAAATTGGGACACATAAAGTCAGCCATCTTGGATTTTTCACCATGTTGGAAACTGTATGTCCAATCTAGATATTTTGTACACATACAGTCCCCTACAAAAGTATTGGAACGGTAAGGCAAATTATTTTGTTTTTGTTGTTCCCTGAAGACATTTGGTTTTAAGATCAAAAGATGAGTATGAGACAAGAGTGCATAGTTTCTGCTTTCATTTCCTGGTATTCATATCTAGATATGTTAAACAACTCAGGACATACCACACTTTCTTTGAACCCACCCATTTTTCAAGTGAGCAAAAGCATTGGAATATGTGACTGACAGATATTTCTCTGGTTGCCCAGGTGTTGCCTTTTAGGTTGATTGTTCAAACATTAAATAGCTCTGCATGACTAGTCTAAGTTTCCATCCTTGGTTTAAACCTATAAAGCCTACATTTCTTGTTAAAGAGGATAAACAAAGATGAAGAACAGAGAGCTGTCTATGAGAGAAAAGCAAGCCATTGTCAATCTGAGGAAAGAAGGAAAAATAACCAGAGCCATTGGACAAACATTGGGCATAGCAAGCACAAAAAT
This sequence comes from Esox niger, assembly GCA_016801105.1. NCBI lineage: Eukaryota > Metazoa > Chordata > Actinopteri > Esociformes > Esocidae > Esox > Esox niger. The sequence continues at coordinate 7,901 of JACXGJ010009292.1, forward strand.
GTGGAATGTCCTTAAAAAGAAAGAAACTACTGGTGTACTGAGCAACAGACGTCGAACAGGTCAGCCAAGGAAAACAACAGATGTTGATGACAGAAATATTGTGACAGCTGTGAAGATAACACCCAAAACATCAGTAAGTGACATCCCCATTGACCTCCACGGTGCAGGGGTGAAGGTATCACAATCCTTTGTGTCGAAGAAGACTCAGAGAGCAGAAATATAGAGGCCACACCACAAGATGCAAGCCACTCATCAGCAGTAAGACCAAATTGAAATTTCCAAAGAAGTACAGAGATGAGCCGCAAAAGTTCTGGAACACAATCTTATGGACTCTTGAGACCAAGATTAATCTCTACCAAAGTGATGAAAAAGTGTAGAGAAAGAAAGGAACTGTTTATGATCCGAAGCATATAAGCTCATCTGTGAAGCATGGTGGAGGTAATGTCATGGCGTGGGTGTGCATGGCTGCTTCCTGAACAGGCTCATTAATATTTATTGATGATGTAACTGATGTTGGTAGCAGCAGAATGAATTCAGAAGTGTACAGAACCATTTTGTCTGCCAATTTACGGAGAAATGCTTTGAAACTAATCAGGAGGACGATCATCATGCAGCAGGACAGTGACCCAAAGCACACTGCCAACAAAACAAAGGACTTCGTCAGGGGAAAAAGTGAAAGGTTTTAGACTGACCAAGTAAATTACCTGACTTTAACCCAATAGAGCATGAATTTCACTTCCTTAAGAGGAGACTGAAAGGAGAAACTCCAACACCCCGAAACAAACGAGAATTGAAAGAAGTTGCAGTAAAAGCAAGGAATAGCATCAAAAATGAAGAATGCAACAGTTTGGTGATGTCGATGGGTCGCAGGCTTGAGGCAGTTATAGCAAGCAAGGGTTATGCCACCAAATATTAAATGTTATTCACTTTAAGATTATTTGTTCCATTACTTTTGCCGACCTAAAATTGCTGTGGTCTAATACAAACGGTGCTATGTCCTAAGTTGTTTAACACATCTAGATGTGAATACCAGGAAATTAAAGCTGAAATTCTGAACTCTTGTCTAATACACATCTTTTGATCTTGAACCCAAATGTCTTCAGTGACAAAAACAAAGGAATTTGTTATAGCCACATGTAAGACACAGTTTCCCAAAAAGAAGGCAATGATGCAAATAATGCAAATAATTTAATCCACATATTTAATTGGAAATAGTACAAGACAACATATCAAATGTTGAAACAGAAATGTAATTATTTTTGGATAAATACATTCCCATTTTCATTTTGATTCCAGCAACACATTTAAAAAAAGCTGGGACAGGGGAATGTTTTCCACTGTGTTGTGTCACCTCTTCTTCAAACAACACATTTGGGAATTGAGGAGATCAATTGCCATTGTTCAGAAAATGGAATGTTGTCCCATTCTTGCTTGATGTAACATTGCAGCTGCTCAGCAGTTCAGGGTCTCTTTTGCTGTATTTGTCAGATCATAATCTGCCAAATGTTGTCTGAAAAGAGTTTTCTGAAAATGTTGATTTGCCACACCACGGGACAGTTTTCCACTTCACCTTAGTTCATCTAAAATGAGCTGGAGCTAGAGAAGGTGCTGGGGTTTCTGGATGTTGTTTATGTATGGATTCTTTTTTGCATGGTAGAGTGTTAATGTGCATTTGGATGCTGCGACATACTGTGTTTACAGACAATGATTTCAGAAGAGTTCCAGAGCCCATGCAATGATGTCCACTACAGCATCATGAATGCTGCCTCACGGCACTCCAATATCGTTTTTTGCCCTTGTCCCTTGAATACAGAGATTACTCCTGATTCTCTGAATCTTTAATTATATTATGTACAGTATATGATGAGGCAACCAAACTCTCTGAAATGTTACGTTGTTATCCGATATGCTTGAATTGTAGCTGTATTGGCCCGGAAGGGGAAGGATCTTTTAATGCCCAATCAGGTTACTGATCCGTTTCCAATTGACTTAATAAGTTCTGTGATATCCTACCAGGTTTAGTTTTTTAAATTACACACTGTTTCCAGTCTTTTTTTTTGCATCTGTCCTTCTTTTAAATGTGTTTCTGGTATCAAATTCAAAGTGAGTTTTCTAAGAAATGTTTTAAGAAACAACATACATTTTCAGCTTCAACACTTGATATTTGGTCTTGGTAGTATTTTCAATTGAATATGGGGTTTAAATGATTTGCACACCTTTACATTCTGTTTTTATTTTCATTTTATACAGCGTCCCAAAGTTTTTGGGAACGGACTTGTAAAATTAAATCATGTTTTTATCTGTCAATTTTTTGGGGAAAGCTTGGCTTTTCTTGGCTTCCATGAATACAAGCCACTGGGGGTTATTAATAACAGAATTCAAGCATAGCTCATCTAAGTACATATGTTTCTTCAGCTCATTAAAAGACATCAAGTAAAGAAACCATATTATTGCGGTGTAGAACATATCTAAGTACACATTATTTTCCTATATTATTTTTTGGACTGGAGTGAAAGAAACCTGCAAAGAGTTCCAAATTGGGGCAGTTCTACTTATACAGTGGGGAGAACAAGTATTTGATACACTGCTGATTTTGCAGGTTTTCCTACTTACAAAGCATGTAGAGGTCTGTAATTTTTACCATAGGTACACTTCTGTACACAACTGTGAGAGACGGAATCTAAAACAAAAATCCAGAAAATCACATTGTATGATTTTTATATAATTGATTTGCATTTTATTGCATGACAAGTATTTGATCACCTACCAACTAGTAAGAATTTTGGCTCTCACAGACCTGTTCGTTTTTCTTTTAGAAGCCCTCCTGTTCTCCACTCATTACCTGTATTAACTGCAACTGTTTGAACTTGTTATAAAAGACACCTGTCCACACACTCAATCAAACAGACTCTAACCTCTCCACAATGGCCAAGACCAGAGAGCTGTGTAAGGACATCAGGGATAAAATTGAAGACCTGCGCAAGGCTGGGATGGGCTACAGGACAATAGGCAAGCAGCTTGGTGAGAAAGCAACAACTGTTGGCGCAATTATTAGAAAATGGAAGAAGTTCAAGATGACGGTCAATCTCTCTGTCTGTGTCGTGGGGCATAAATGATCATGAGGAAGGTGAGGGATCAGCCCAGAATTATACGGCAGGACCTGGTCAATGATCTGAAGAGAGCTGGGACCACAGTCTCAAAGAAAACCATTAGTAGCACACTACGCCGTGGATTAAATTGATTAAAATCCTGCAGCGCACGCTGCATGTCCCCCTGCTCAAGCCAGCGCATGTCCAGGCCCATCTGAAGTTTGACAATGACCACCTGGATGATCCAGAGTAGGAATAGGAGATGGTCATGTGGTCTGATGAGACAAAAATAGAGCTTTTTTTAGTAACACACTACACTGTCATGTATTAAAATCTTAGGGGATGCTTTTCTGCAAAGGGGACAGGACGACCACACCGGACTGCACAGGACGACTGGAGGGGAGGATGGATGGGGCCATGTATCGCGAGATCTTGGCCAACAACCTCCTTCCCTCAGTAAGAGGATTGAAGATGGGTCGTGGCTGGGTCATCGACCCAAAACACACAGCTAGGGCAACTAAGGAGTGACTCTGTAAGTAGCATCTCAAGGTCCTGGAGTGGCCTAGCCAGTCTCCAGACTTGAATCCCATAGAAAATCTTTGGAGGGAGCTGAAAGTCCGTATTACTAAGCGACAGCCCCGAAACCTGAAGGATCTGGAGAAGGTCTGTATGGAGGAGTGGGCCAAAATCCCTGCTGCAGTGTTTGCAAACCTGGTCAAGAACTACTGGAAAAATATGATCTGTGCAATTGCAAACAAAGGGTTCTGTACCAAATATTAAGTTATCCTTCTCTGATGTATCAAATACTTATGTCATGCAATAAAATGCTAATTAATTATTTAAAAATAATACAATGGGATTTTCTGGATTTTTTTTTCAGATTCTGTCTCTCAGTTGAAGTGTACCTATGATAAAAATTACAGATCTCTACATGCTTTGTAAGTAGGAAAACCTGCAAAATCAGCAGTGTATCAAATACTTGTTCTCCCCACTCTATACTTGTTGGGGGAGTTGAGAAATGGTCATGCGTCTTCAACCCCATTTTTGCATCCCATCTGTGTCTTTACTGACTTCCAAATTGGCAAGTTGTGCACTCAGCATTCTGTATGAGTGATTTGAGAACGTTTGGTTTGCATCTGACCACAGATAATAACATTACATAATCATGTTATATTTGTAACCAGCAAATTGCTATATCCGTATCAATAGCAATTTTGCCAGAGTACTTGGTACACCTGTACTGGATATGCTATGCAGTCCTAAATTTTGTGGCATACTGTTGAAATATTTCAGTTTAATAATTTCAGTATACACTAGATATTCCCAAAGTATGTGTCAGAGAATACCTGCAGGTTTGTTTCCAACCTTGTACTATCAGCTGTAGCTAATCTCAATCTAGTGGAACTGAATTATTAGATTGTTTGACAGATTGCTTGACTAATCGTCTGCCAAGATGAAATACTGAGCACTAATCAATCACTGAAGACTATTTGTTACAGGTTTAAAGTAGTCTAATGCTATAAAGCATGCTATAAGATGTCCATGTAGATAAAACATGGTACATGCAGATTTGAATTCAAGTAAATTGACATATAACCCCGGAATCAAAAGCATAATCACTACTTCTTTGGTCTTTCTTATTCAGAGGTCTGTCCAGGATGACAAACGTAGACCACGGAAACAAGGGTAAGTCAATGTTCAATATTCCCCCAGATTTCATTAACCACTGAGAACCACCGGCAAGCCTGTAAGAGGTTAATCGGCTGTTGCATTGCACTGATGTGATTAATTAATATACTGTAAGACAGCACTGTAAGGACAGTGTGTGTCTCATCAGCCTGTAGCCTTATACATTTGCAATGGTTTAAGTTGGCTTGTGCTTTCTCATCCTAATAAAGTTGTTCTAACTGGTTCCCTGGTTCATATCTTACAATACAATATGACAAACAGGGCTGTCACCAGAAGTCCGTGGCAAAATATCAATCCAGTTGTGAATATTTGGAAATAGTTCATAATAGCTATTCCTCAATGATCCCTTCCACCCTGACTGAGTTGGAGCATTTTTTTATGTATTTAACCTTCATTTTAGGAAGGAGAAATAGGTAAAAACTGCTTCACCCTGATGTGCAAAACTGGTAGAGAAGTATTCAGTTACACTCATGACTGTTATCGCTGCCAACGGCGCCTCTACCAAATATTGAATAAAAAGGTGAATGGTTATTTTTTATTAGTTTAGAAATATTTGCAGTTGATCAATGGTAAAAACTGCTAATTAAATCTATTTTGATTTCATGCTGTAGTTCCCGTAGACAGTGCGATTAGTACGGTTGAACTGGGAATGAGCATGGAATTTTATTTAAGGAGTGTGGATACTGACAAATGCAAATGGGTTTGAGTCGTCCTGACAACACATCAAACGAGTAATACTTTTTTTGCAGTTAAATAAATCCAATGATATAGTTGAACAATTTAAATAGATAATCAACAAGAAAGTGGCTGAGAGATGGAGAAGGGTGGAGCGAAGGAGTGAAATAGGGAGGAAGCAGCAGATGAAAAATGTTGGTATACACAGCTCTGTTGGCAATAGGGAAAGCTGAGCAAGCTCAGTAAAAAGAACAAGGGCTAATATAAAAAGGGAATGGAAAGGGGAGAGAGGTAAACAAAATCTGTGAGAGAAAGAGAATGAGTTTGATTGGGCCAAGAGATGGTAAGAGTGAGATAATTACAACTGCAAAATGAACCCCATTTGTGTAAATAAAAAACAAGGATCTATTTAGTTTGTTCTTTGTCTTGTCATTAAAGCAGAAAAGGTGGTGATTTTTCAGGAACTAGGAAGGCTCCTCCAACCGTAGCAAACAGTCAAAGCTGCGGGGAAATTAAGGAACAGAGAAACGTGGAGTCAAAGTAGTTTTGTCTTTTAATGTTTCGGCGTAGCTCAACATATGCTCACATTGGTGAGACAATAACACACAAAGACCAGGGGAGCACAGCGAACATATACATTGGGGAGAACAAGTATTTGATTCACTGCTGATTTTGCAGGTTTCCCTACTTAGAAAGCATGTAGAGGTATGTAATTTTTACCATAGGTACACTTCAACTGTGAGAAATGGAATCTAAAACAAAAATCCAGAAAATCACATTGTATGATTTTTAAATAATTAATTTGCATTTTATTGCATGACATAAGTATTTGATCACCTACCAACCAGTAAGAATTCCGGGTCTCACAGACCTGTTAGTTTTTCTTTAAGAAGCCTGTTCTCCACTCATTACCTGTATTAACTGCAACTGTTTAAACGTGTTACCTATATTAAAGACACCTGTCTACACACTCAATCAAACAGACTCCAACCTCTCCACAATGGCCAAGACCAGATAACTGTTTATGGACATCAGGGATAAAATTGTAGACCTGCACAAGGCATGGATGGGCTACAGGACAATAGGAAAGCAGCTTGGTGAGAAGGCAACAACTGTTGGTGCAATTATTAGAAAATGGAAGAAGTTCAAGATGACGGTCAATCTCCCTCGGTCTGGGGCTCCATTCAAGATCTCTCGTTGTGGGGCATCAATGATCATGAGGAAGGTGAGGGATTAGCCCAGAACTACACGGCAGGACCTGGTCTATGACCTGAAGAGACCTGGGACCACAGTCTCAAAGAAAACCATTAGTAGCACACTATGCCGTCATGGATTAAAATCCTGCAGAGGAATGGGAGAAGGTCATGTGGCCTGATGAGACAAAAATAGAGCTTTTTGGTCTAAACTCCACTCGCCGTGTTTGGAGGAAGAAGGATGAGAACAACCCCAAGAACACCATCCGAAGCGTGAAGCATGGAAGTGGAAACATCATTCTTTGGTGAAGCTTTTCTGCAATGAGGACAGGACGACTGAACTGTATTGAGGGGAGGATAGATGGGTTCATGTATCGCGAGATCTTGGCCAACAACCTCCTTCCCTCAGTAAGAGCATTGAAAAGTGGTCGTGGCTGGGTCATCCAGCATGACAAGGACCCAAAACACACAGCTAGGGCATCTAAGGAGTGGCTCTGTAAGTAGCATCTCACGGTCCTGGAGTGGCCTAGCCAGTCTCCAGACCTGAATCCAATAGAAAATCTTTGGAGGGAGCTTAAAGTCTGTATTGCCCAGTGACAGCCCTGAAACCTGAAGGATCTGGAGGTCTGTATGGAGGAGTGGGCAAAAATCCCTGCTGCAGTGTGTGCAAACCTGGTCAAGATCTACAGGAAACAAATGATCTCTGTAATTGCAAACAAAGGTTTCTGTACCAAATATTAAGTTCTGCTTTTCTGATTTAGCAAATACGTATGTCATGCAATAAAATGCAAATTAATTATTAAAAAAAATCATATTTTTTAGATTTTTGTTTCAGATTCCGTCTCTCACAGTTTTAATGTACCCGTGCTAAGAATTACAGACCTCTACATGATTTGTAAGTAGAAAAACGTCCAAAATAAGCAGTGTATCAAATACTTTTTCTCCCCACTGTATACATAGATTGCAGAAGCCAATGTTTATTTTCTCCACTTGATGATGTCCAGTGGTTCAACCCCATTTGATTGGAGTGGTATCCCACAGCGGTTGAAATTGGTGGTTCATCTTGCCCAACAATTATCAAAAGTCTGGGGTTCCTTGGGCAAAGTTTTTAAAACCACTTGTCTAAATGATTGAAAATCATATTTGACATACTCAGATATATAAAATTCCACATTTTGAAACATCATATCTAAAGAAATTCTAATTCTTACTTTTTGTCCCACAGTAAGTGACTGACTATAACTGTCCTTTCCTATCTGTGTTCCAGTCCTGGGAAGCTGCTCGATGTTGATGATCAGTACTACGAGGGCCTCCCCACCAGTGGGTCCACTGGAGCCATCGCCAGAGAAAGACTCACCAGACGAGTATCACTAGAGCGGAGACAGTCAATGGATCGAAGGTGCTCTTCAGAGAAGAGACAGTCTTCAGTGAGAAAGCAATTAACAGCTACAGACAGAAGTCCACAGACCAAAAGACAATTCTCAGCCACAGACCTGAAGCCCTCTTCAGACCAAAGACAGTCTGTGGCTTCACAGAAAGGTTTGCCTTCCAAAACACAAATGTCACAGAGACAGTCAAGAGACAGGGCCGTATCAGAGCCAGCAGATGGCCCAAATTTGATCAAAGAGAAAAGGTGTGTAATCCATGCACTATTAAATAATGCATTTAATTACATACAGCACATACAGCTGTGCTCATAGGTTTGCATACCCTGGCGGAAATTGTGAAATATTAGCAATGATTTAAAATATATGACTGATCGTGCAAAAATGTTATATTTACGGAGAATGATTCTTTGAAGCCATTTATTACGACATAGTTGTTTTGCTCCTTTTTTAATAATAATGATAACAGAAATCACCCAAATTGCCCTGATCAAATGTTTGCATACCCTTGAATGTTTGGCCTTGTTAAAGACACACAAGGTGACACACACAGGTTAAAATGGCAATTAAATGTGAATTTCCCACACCTGTGGCTTTTTAAATTGCAATTACTGTCTGTGTATAAACAGACAATGACTTTGCTCTCACGTGGATGCACTGAGCAGGCTAGAAAGTGAGCCATGTGGAGAAGAAAAAAACATTCAAAAGACCAGTGTAACAAGGTAATGGAACTTAATTAAAATGGAAAAAGATTAAAAAAGATATCCATCAATCACTTTTAAAGAAGTGGAAAATTCAGGGATCTCTTGATACCAAGCCAAGGTCAGGTAGACTAAGAAATATTTCAGCCAAAAGTGCCAGAAGAATTGTTTGAGATACAAAGAAAAACACTTGGGTAACCTGAGGAGAAATACAGGCTGATCTGGAAAAGGACAGTGTGGTTGTTTTAAGGAGCACAATATGAAGATACTTGAACAAAAATGAGGTGCATGGTCATGTTGCCAGAAAGAAGCCTTTACTGTGCCAATGCCACAAAAAATCACCCCCAAAAAACCTTCCTCACCGTTTCGGGCACACTGTCATTTTGAGTGACAAGACCAAAATACAGCTTTATTGTCACAACCATAAGCGTTATGTTTGAAGAGGGGTCAATAAGGCCTATAAGTGAACAGAATGCCATCCAGACTTGAGCATGGTGGTGGCTCACTAATGTTTTCGGGGTGTGTAAGCTCAAAGGCACAGGGAATCTTGTGAATATTGATGGCAAGATAAAGGCAGCATGTTATCAGAAAATACTGGTAGACAAATTGCCTTGTTGCACGTGGATTGCTCTTGGACTTTCCAGCACGACAATGAGCCTAAGCACAAAGCCAAGTTGACCCTCCAGTGGTTACAGCAGAAAAAGGTGATTGGCCATCAGACTCCTGACCTTAATATCATCGAGGCACTCTGGGGAGATCTCAAACATGCAGTTCATGCAAGACGACCAAAGACTTTGCATGACCTGGAGGCATTTTGTCAAGATGAATGGGCAGCTGTACCACCTGCAAGAATTCTGGGCCTAATAGATCACTATTACAAAAGACTGCACACTGGTGCTTAAGGGGGGCAATACACTATACCAAGAACTAAGGGTATGCAGACTTTGGAACAGGGGTAAGATTTTTTTTTTGTTTGTTGTCAAGTTTAGTTTTATGATTGTGTGTGTTTAAAGAAGTGTTTTGCATGCTCACTCATGTTTTCTTTACAAATGGTACATATCACCAATTTATCAAGGGTATGCAAATTTGTGAACACAAATGTATCTGTTGTGATGAATGAGTGTGAATATTGTAAAAATGTGGGAACACAAATTAAAATGTTTGCAAATGTTAGATTCTGTCAATTTTTTTATCCATGAACACAATTTAGGCAATGTTCTGGATTTAAACAGTTGCTCAAAATTTTTATAAATACCAAATTTATCCTATCTTAAGACACTGATGCCTACGTCTTTAATGGAGCATTATAGGCATTAAAAGTACAATGGCAAGATTTATATAGTTAAGACCAATGCAACTGCAGAGAGAGTATTGTGAACTCCGTATTGTATATTTTGTAAATACTTCCCCAATCATTGTTGGTCTTATCTATTACAATATTCTCTTTCCTTCATCTTTGCTATGTATTCAATTTTCACTGTACTGTCTATATTTTCTTCCTTCCCTCTCTCTTTCTGTTTTGTTCTCTGTTAATTTCTTCCTTGGCCCTGTGCTGTGGTGGACTTACAGGTATTCAGTTCCCAGGCTGCAATCCACAGAGGGCCAGGATGACAATCCGTATGACTATAGAAAACTACTAAGGAAGACCTCCCAGAGAAGAAAGCTCATGAGGCAGTATTAAAAGCATCCAGTGAGTTGGGATGAGTGAAGCAACTCAGCATAATATTAAACTTGACCTTGACGAAGCATGCCATAACATCTGCGATAATATGCCATGATAGTTTGACTAAAGACTTTTGTTAACACTAGAACTGCCAGGCCTGTCAGACCCACACTATCAGCTAGAGCCGCATGCCGTTTCTCTTCATTTGCATACAAATCTGTCCTATTAGCATACACATTCTCATCCGCAGCATCACCATCCAGCCAGAGCAGCAATTCATTGCTGGGTCGTCATCAAACTACATAGAATAGTCTATAAAATTATGAATTACATAATTTGTTTTAAATGGTTGATTAAAAATACAATAATGTGTGTGTATTGAAGGTCTTATAATAGGAAAGAAAATACTAAAAACAAAACACATAGCACAATTGTTTCTAAGAACACAGTCTATATCATTTGTTTATTAGGACCTAGAAATTTACTAAATGAAAATGACACAACACTTAAATTATTCTAAATTAATCCATTAGAATGTATATTTAATTTTGATGATGTACAATACCACACCGTGAGATACAGTTAAAACCAAATGTATTCATACGCATGACAAATTGTTAGCTATAGTGAATTTTTATTTGACCAATAGGTTTCTTCTGGCTGGAAATGCCAAGGGACAAAACACAATAAGAAATTGTACTGGAGATACAAATGAAGAACATAACTATTTATGTTTAAAAAAAAAAGCCCTTGTTCAACATTATTCATACCCCATGAAACTGTTACAACGTTTTGAGAAAATGCTAGTTTTTATACCATTTAAAATGGTCTTGTAATTTTCACCATAAGAGAGCATTCTAATCACCTATAAATTAAGAACAGCTGAACAGTAGTTTTATAGTCAGTTACTAGTCAACTGCAAGTCATGACTAAAAACAAAAAATTTGTTACGTTATTCATTTGTGTCTCCAGCACAATGTCTTACCGTGATTTGTCACTTGTTCATGTCATTTCCAACCAGAAGAAACCTATTGGTCAAATACAAATTCACTATAGCACTACAGCAAAGAAAAAACTATCAAAGGATGACTTAGAGTAGTGTCTGGCAGTGGCATTTGCGGTTGCCGTTAGTTATTTTCCTTTTTTTTGTGATGGGGCTGAAGCATTGGATGTGGCGGTTCATTATCAGAATCAGCAGAAGACCCGAGATCCGGCACATCGATTTCGGGGATCTATTTCTGATCCTTTATCTGGCTCCATCTCATCTATATTTTGTAGCATTGGCAATGCTGTCAGGGCATTGAATCGTCAGGTTCGGTTTGTCATTGTGAACAAAACACTGTACATTCTGTCTCAGTTCCTCACCGAGTTCGGATTACATACAATTTCTACCAGTAGCCTAAATGAAAATATAGAAAAGTCATTTGTTGAGTGTATTGATTAAAAAACAGCAATATGTAATACATTTGCTGAATTGATAAATGGTGATAGTTGGTATTTTGTTTTGTGAATAATTAAATAGCATTATACATTTGTAGAATCTTTGTCTTCAGTAAAATAGGATGTTTATGCAATTTTGTTTCTCTTTCTCTCAATCCTCCAAATAAAATCAGTAAAAGAAAATAGCTGAATTAATAATTGGTTATTGTTAGTATTTCGTTATTTGCGGAATCTTAATCTTCAGTAAAATAAGTTTAGAAAATTCAGAAATGATAGGATGTGTATGCAATTTTGTTTGAATTTGTATCTCTTTCTCTCCGAAGATAAACAGTAACATGTAATACCTTTTCTGAATTGGTAGTTGGCCATTGGTAAAGAATGTCTGGTATTTTGTTTCTTAAAACATTTTTAGCTTTTCATTTGATGAATAAGCCTACACACAAAGCTAAATCTCCTATTCAAAACGGTAACTTGTGATACATAGGTTGAATTGAAAAGTAGTCTATCGTTTGTATTATGTTTCAATAATAGCCTAATTAAATTGTTAAATCTTCATGTAAAGCTTGTATTTCATTTGTATGTTCTTTCAAATTCAAGCACGACTATCATCCATCTGGGCATATCATGCAATCAGGCATTGATGTCATGCATATTCAAGTCACAGCCTGGAACTAGCATTATTAGCATGAATTGATAGTGTGTGTGTTTCCACTTGCAAGCTGCATTGCAAGTGGAAACAAACTAAAAACATTTCAAACTAAATTGAGTAATCTGTCGTGCTAGCATATATTTTTTGGCCTACACACAGATTAAACAATCAACAGAATGCGGTGACCTCAAACTTAGCAATATGCAAACAATTTTCTGTAGCCATTCTAATTCAGTAATTATGACATCTGTAACTACCAAAGGCTAAGTGGTTGCTCATGAAATCATGTTGACACTTCCTGAAAAAAAAAATTTGGACTGATACCATTTGTGAACAAAACTGACCGGTAAACAAGGGAAGTATCAACTTGGTAAATGTTTTTATTTATAAAACAAAAATGAGATCATAATTTATAGAAATATAACAATGACTGTTGCTTTGATGTAGACAACACCATTAGTCTTAGTTTAAAGTATTTCCTTTTGTAATGCAGCCTTTGTGGCTCAGGACGCACAGTTTCATCTCCTGAATTTGGACAATGCTAAAAATATGGTGTCAGTTTTGTCTCAACATTCATAAATATATCTAGAAAATCTCTGTGTATATTCATCACAACTCACAAATAAAAATAGGATTTTGTAAATGTGAAAAAAGATTTTGTAAATAAACTCTCTCTGTAAATATGTAAACATTTTTCACAAATATAAATAAAATCTGTGAATATGTAAAAACATATTTCACAAATAAAAAAAATCTGTATTTATCAACATTTACAAATGTTGCTTTATTTACAACTCTTAAGTTTTCCTACGGATCTGCATTTTGTATTTACACATTTTTTTTTTTTACATGTTTTCCTTCAGTAGACATGTTCTCAAGTGCGTGGTTTCAGTCAAACGGCTCACTTGGTGGGACTTATGGAATATCCGGACTGGAGCCTGGTAGAAAGGAGTCTATGGCTGGTGTCAGTTTCCGTCCATTTGATATCCATGAACAAAATTAATGCAACCAGAAGTCAGGGGAGAGCCATCTTTATTCAGCATGAGACAACGATGTTAACCTTCCATAGTTCTTGCCTTTTTCTCTCCAATAATTATAAGTTAACACTTTAATGCCAATACACATAGTGGGCAGTCAATGATTGTAGCCAACAATTACAGTCTATTATCCTCCAATAAAAATGTTTATCCTACATGGTACGCTTTTATGGTAAGTTCCAACCTCCCCTATGGTTCATGACAGTCATATGTGCAGTTCCTAGCAGGAGGTGTGGACAGGGTGTTTGGGGCCTAGCAGTAATGGCCACCACCAACGATCTCCAGTCGAGCAGGTCCACATGGTATGGAAATTGTTGCTGCATAGTATACTAAGTTACATATGAATAAGAACAACAAATGACAAAGACGGAAATGTTGCTATAATATTTAAGAGACTTTGCTTAGACTTCAAATAAATATAAAAAATCATGTTTGCTTAAATATGAATATTTAGGGAAAGATGTCAGTGTGAAAGTGTGAGGAGATGGGAAGATGAGTTTTTATATTTTGTGTAGAATGTATTTTAGAGCTATTGCTCAGATTAAATAAAAAAAATAAACAAATTAACCTAAAAATACTCTCCCAGAATAAAATGTTAGTGTGTGTTAACACAGTCTGATGATTATAACTAATCAATGACAGTTCCCAATTGATTGATTTTTACTAGTTGTAATATTGTATAATTAGTTTAGATGTAATTTAGTATGAATCTTCCAGATGTATCCAAGTCCAGGTGTGAGGTGCCAGTGCAACCAATGCTCGAGAGTTTCCCTAAGACCATCCAGGGAGGAGCCAGGAGAAGCTTCCGCAGTGACTGATACAAATCTCATCCCAGGTTAGAATACTCGCAATCGAAAGATGAAGCTTTCTGTATTGCTTGTAGGAATTTTTCTCCCCTCGATGCTCCAAGGACTGTTTTCACCTATCGTAACTGGAAAAAGGCTACAATGAAAGACAGTGGTTTCTGTCAGATGTCAGATATAAAGGCCATGTAAATGCAATGTTCACATGGACCGAGAACAAGAATAGTATGGATAAAAATATCTCAATGTTTGGACTAATGGATGAGCAAAAAAAGAAGCAGGTGGCTGAAAATCAATACTACATTAAAACATTAGCTGACATTTTAGTTCTAACAGCGACAGAAAACATAGCACAGCGGAGTAACAGGGAGTCTCTCAACCAGGTAGTTTTCATTTATTGCTGATGAAACCATAGATGTTCTGAAAAAAGAGCAAATGTCATTTGTTCTGAGATATTTTTACAATGGTATGGTTCATGAAAGCTTTCTGGAGTTTGAAGTGGCAGAACACCTGGATGCTGCCGCCTTAAGTGACAAGATAATATTCTTCCTTGGGAAGCAAGGGCTGTAGTACAAGAAAAACCTTGTAGGTCAGGGCTACGATGGCGCAGCAGTGATGCACGGGGCACATGAAGGTGTTCAAGCTAAAATAAGTAGCCAAACATGCCTTCTATGTTCACTGTAGTGAACACTGTAAGAACTTATAGTAGACACTCTAAAAAGTGTGGCAGATGCAGGAAACTTCTCATTATTGGAACGTCTGTATGTATTCATGTCTGTGTCTTATGTACATAACAAATGGCTGGAAGTGCAGCGGTAGATGTTTGATGGTGCACCATGGGAACTCCAACAGCTAAGTGATACACATTGGACAATAGTGCAGGTGCTTGAAGAGATCGTATCTGAGAACCATCCAGAAAGAGCTGTAAAATCAAGTGGGATATTGGCTCAAATTGATCTGAATTTTGCTGGATCTCTTGTTTTGGTCAGAACGGTCCCGAGTGACTGCAAATTTTTATTAGACATGCTCCGGTCTAAAACAGTGGACTATACTAAGGCTATTGAACTTATTGAAGAACTTAAGGAGACACTGATCTTGTACCGTAGTCAAGTCTTTTTTGAGGAAATGTGGAGGGAAACACTTGATTTATGTCAACAAAGTAACATTGATACAACTCAGTGAAAACCAAAGAGGCCAAGACAGACAGCAAAGGTGCTTCAGGATACTGTCATCCACTCCACTTCTGGTCAGCATGTAGTTCTAGATAGCAAACACACTTTTTGTGTCTGTGTATTATCCAGCTCTGGATAACATGATTGGAGAAATAGGAAGATTTTCAAACACAAATTGTAACATTTTTCAGGCACTAAATCTGTCAAGTCCAACATTTTCATAGGGAAGGCTGTTCTGTTATTGGCTGAAGCTTATGATTCAAATATTGAGCATCTCAAAAACTAGTTACATCAGACGAGAGTACTAGACACACAAAAAGGGGAAAAGAGGGTCCTACCACTCCAATGGAGTTCACTTTGTTTTTGGACTCATACCAGGATGTGTTTTATGAGTTATTCAGGTTGTGTAAAATAGCGGTTGTTTTACTTGTGAGCAGCGCATCCTGTGAATGAAGTTTTTCATCTCTCAGGCGCATAAAGACTTGCGGTCAACTATGACAGAAATAGACTATCGAGTTTGGGTGTACTCAGCATTGAATCAAAATGCAAAATTCAGCTGTTATAGGTATGACAACTTCATATTATGTTCACTGGTGAGCCATTACAATGCTTTTAAAATGATGACCATAACAGAATCCGTACTTTAAATTTCTGTCTTTATCTGATTTGGAAATAATAAAATGAAAAGTGTCAGAAACAAAGTTTAAAATGTGACACTGGTGTAAATAGTGTAAATCCTCCTAAACATGAAGCAGTGTTGTTTTGTTTATTTAGTTTTTTGATGTTTCTTCTTATGTATATACAGCATAAAACTGTGTGAGCCTACTCACAAAATGTTTTAGTATTTTTTCAGACTAGAAGCAAAATGTATTTTTATGTGACTTCTTTTCAGATTTGTGGAGTTTTTAATGTAACATACCCTTTGTAACTCTGAGCCTTTTGGTTGATTTGTTGATACTGCAGCTCATATTTACATGCATGAAATGTCCCTTTCATTTCGCCTTAACTGCTGTGACTATTGTTCAGTGGGGCAAAAAAGTATATAGTCAGCCACCAATTGTGCAAATTCTCCCACTTAAAAAGATGAGTGGCCTGTAATTTTCATCACAGGTACACTTCAACTATGAGAGACAAAATGAGGAAAGAAATCCGGAAAAATCACATTGTAGGATTTTTAATGCATTTATTGGTAAATTCCTTGGTAAAATAAGTATTTGGTCACCTACAAACAAGCAAGATTT
>JACXGJ010009293.1:0-24638 GCA_016801105.1 Esox niger
GGGGGGGGGGGGGGGGGGGGGGGGGGGGGGGGGGGGCTATGGTTTCCTGCACAAACACCTTCCACCCGTGTAAACATACACAAAATGACAACAAGATGGCGGCAACATTTGAGCCAAACGCTCGCAATGTTATCGCCAAAGTGGAATGACTGGGTTATACACCATTATTGCCATTCGGCAGTTTATTGCATTTAAAATGTCTGCCTCTCTCCCCTGAGACTGCCCCTATACAAAGGCAGCAGATTTGGGCCATGTTACCAGGGAAAGGCAGAGCAGATATAATCGCGTTAGCGTCTCTCTAAAAGAAACTGTCTGCTCCCTCTGACACTACACTTGCCCTACCATCACCCTCCCCCGTCGCCTCAAAGAGAAAAGAAGGAAATGAAGTGAGCGATCTAAAAACAAAGACAAAGACAGAGAGAGAGGGAAGTAAAAATGAAGAGTATGGTTAAATGTGACAGGCAGTGAGGAGAAGACATGGTGCTGCTGATAGTGGTTAGACATCCAATCTGCCTGACACATCCATCACGCTCTTCATCACGGTTGTCCCACACCCCCTCCGTCTTTCTGTCTGTCTGTCTGGACCCATACCATCAGCGTGGAGTCCAGTGGACTTTTCAGGGCTGACCACTGACGCTCCCGAGGCCTGACGCGATCCACGGAAATTCCTGAAAAACTGTTACACTTTTGAGTACTTGTTAAAACAAACTACCGGAACCAGCCCCAAACTAACGCCACAATGTCAATATTAGAGCTTGTGTGTTTTTCATGTCCTCGTCTCTCAGATTCAATCAGCGGTGCAAACAAACTACCGACAAGAAAAACATCCCTCTAAAACAAAAACCAGGCTGTTTGAGTATCTAGCACACCACAGGTCAGAAAAAGTTAATGGTTCGGAATTTCATACCCGATCATTTCAAACAAGCTGACAAAAAGGAAGAAAACACATGCATATGGAGTTGGATGAATTAAAAGCAACACAATCCCTACAAAAGATTAGTCATTTAAACATGGCTGTGTTTGTTTACCAGACTTAAGTTCATTCACATGAACAAAGAGGCCCAGAATAGCTGTGGTTAGCGATGCGCTCAGCCTGTTCAAACTGCCTCCTAAAGCCACAAAGCTTAGGAAGAACGGCTGGGCTATCTCGGTCTCCTTCCTCTCCTCCTCCTCCTCCTCTTCCTAGCCTTCCTCTCTGGCTTGACTCTGTGCTTTTGTTGGCCAAGCCCAATGCCGGAGCCGTGGCGCACAATAAAACATCTCCAACAGAATAACAGCGATAAAACCCAGAAAATGGCACAGACAAAAAGCAAGTGAGTATGCGCAATCCCGTTGTAAAAACAAAAACATGATGGCTTAGTCATGTGTTCCTCTGCAAATGAGCGGCCTGAGAGAACGTGTAGGCTAGAATTTATGCCGGTGGCTACTGAAGGAAACTCCTTCGGCAGCGTGATTTACATTGCGCGGTGTGACCCGTTCGCACGGCAACCACTTTGGCACGGGCCCCCACCCCCCTCCCCGCTTTAACTCTCCCAGCTCATACCGGCCAGCTCGGCTTACCCCACGTCGGCCCAGCAAACCCCGGAAACCCACGATAGTTTGTGTGTCACCAGTGAATTATCTGTTTCCGGTGCACATGTTGAAGCGTATCTACAGCAGCCCATTAAGGTGTATGTTTCCATTGGCTCTCCCCCAGCTGGATGACTGCAACGGGGTCAGAGTTTATAAGGGGGCTGGACTCACAAGGAATAATCTCCTTTCATTTAAATGGTTTATTCCACATCCAAAACCCATGCCTGTAACAAAACTCCTTTCTCCACCAACAAGGGGGGAAAAGACAATAAGCAATATTAACTATACAATTCTATATTGAATTTGAAAAGAAAAATCCCATTTTAAGTAAAACAGAAGAAAAGAGCATTTCAAGTTTCATCAGTGTGCTTTCCCATGTCCTGCCTAAAACCACAGAAGAACGAGTCATAAAATGCTTTGGTCAGACAGTAGGCTCAGCGAGTCATAGCCCTCTTAACCTTTGACCTTCAACACAGTCATTTTGTGGTAGTTTCTGTTCCGCTCGGATCATCACAACAACATTCATTATTCATCCCTTTTCCAGCTCTCTTTGGGGAGCTTTCAGACATTTTAACCCTCTCCGACCCATCTTCGCTCCGTCCATACTTCTCAGACGAGGCAGATGATCCTTGCCGTCAGGTGTATCTGCGTGAGGACTCCTTGTCAACCTCCATGGCCATTTAAATAATATGGCACCAAAAACATAATAGGCAACATCTGAGTCTACGCTTCAACTGTGTTTTCATTCCCAATCAGTCTCTGAGGGAAAGGTTGTGACATTTCTGGTGCTGTGGTACCATTAAGGCACACACACACACACACACACACACACACACACAAACACACACACACACAAACACACAAACACACACACCCTGACCTCATTTCCAGGTCTGTGAGTAACGATGTTTAATTTCCACTGAGGCCTTTATGCGCTGCTTTCTGTCATTTTCCCCTCATCTCCATACTGCTGTTCCTTCCCAGGATTAAGTGCTACGAGAAGGGCCTTTCTAAGGCTATGGAATGAAGCCATTCTCTTTAGCCCTTAATTTGGAAGAGGTCCTCAGATTTCACAGTAGTCTACACTTTGGTTTCTGACTACATGTCTGAGATGACATACACAGAGGCACCCTTTATATAGCTTGCAGAATAAGTTTGTGGCAACGCGGAGCAGAATCAGTATAAGCGAAGCAGCAAAGTAATCGTTGGCCCGTGGGGCTTTTGAACAGGCCCCCGTTGAAATGAGCCTCATTGAGTTTTGGCCCAGTTTAACTCTGCCTGCCAGCAAGCTAGCTAGCTAGCTGCTCCTGTCACTGGGGACTGATCAGGCAGATATGGCCCACACACAGCACACAAACACATGCTGTACAAACACACAAGTGTTGACACCCAAGAGCCAGCCAGAGCTGGGAAGTAATGGGGGAATTAAAGTAACCAGACCCAAACTGGAAATAAGTCAGAGTATTGGAAGGGGTCTGTCACAACCACAGACGGCGTGCCTAAAACACTTTGAAAAGGCAGAACATGCAGAGTAGCCGAGCTTCTAATGGTTTGGTGATAGTTCCTGTCTCCACCAAGGTTTGCAGTGAAACTGATTAGAGCCAAAAGAACAACTTACCATTATTCCAATATAAAGTGCCTTGCAAAAGTATTCACCCCCCTTGGCATTTTCGTGTTTTGTTGCCTCAGAACCTGGAATTAACATGAATTGTTTGAGGAATGGCATCATTAAATTTACAGAACATGCCCACAACTTTGAAGATATTTTTTATTGTGAAGCAAACAACAATTAGAACACAATAACAGAAAAATCTATGTGCATAACTATTCACCCCCCTAACGTCAACACTTTGTAGAGCCACCTTTTGCAGCAATAGCCGCTCCAAGTCGCTATTAGTTTGCCACATCTTACCACTGGGATTTTTGCCCATTCCTCCTTGCAAAACTACTCCAGCTCCTTCATGTTGGATGGTTTGTGCTTGTGAACAGCAATCTTTAAGTCTGACCACAGATCTTCTATTGGATTGAGGTCTGGGCTTTGACTAGGCCATTCCAACCCATTTACATGTTTTCCCTTAAACCCCTCAAGTGTTGCTTTAGCAGTGTGTTTGGCGTCATTGTCCTGCTGGAAGGTGAACCTCCGTCCTAGCCTCAAATCACGCACAGAGTGGTAAAGGTTTTGCTCAAGAATATCCCTGTATTTAGCACCATCCATCTTTCCCTCAACTCTCACGAGTTTCCCAGTCCCAGCTACTGAAAAACATCCCCACAGAATGATGCTGCCACCACCATATTTCACTGTGGGGATGGTATTCTTTGGGTGATGTGATGTGTTAGGTTTGCGCCAGACATAGCGTTTTCTTTGATGGCCGAAAAGTTCAATTTTAGTCACATCAGACCAGAGCACCTTCCTCCATACATTTTGGGAGTCTCCCACATGCCTTTTTGCAAACTCAAAACGTGCCATTTAGTTTTTTGCTGAAAGTAATGGCTTTCTTCTGGCCACTCAGCCATAAAGCCCAACTCTATGGAGCGTACGGCTTATTGTCGTCCTATGCACAGATACTCCAGACTCTGCTGTGGAACTCTGCAGCTCCTCCAGGGTTACCTTCGGTCTCTGTGCTGCCTCTCTGATTAATGCCCTCCTTGCCCGGTCCGTGAGTTTTGGTGGGTGGACGTCTCTTGGGAGGTTGTGCCATGTTCTTTCCATTTTGTTATGATAGATTTGATGGTGCTCCTGGGGATCATCAAAGATTTTGATATTTTTTTATAACCTAACCCTGACTTGTACTTCCTTGATCTTCATGGCAGTGTTTGGTTAGTGGTTCCTCTTGCTTAGGTGTTGCAGCCGCTGTGGCCTTTCAAAAAAGGTGTGTATATGTCCTGACAGATCATGTGACTCTCAGATTGCACACAGGTGGACATCATTTCACTAATTATGTTACTTCTGAAGATAATTGGTTGCACCAGAGCTGCTTTTTCTTATTAAAAAAACTATTGTGTTCTGATCCATCACTGTTGACTATTGTTTTCTGATCCATCACATACAATTCAGATAAAAAAAATTATTGAACTAGTCTGTAATGCTCCACAATAGGTAAAAAGCCAAGGGGGTGAATACTTTTGCAAGGCACTGTAATTGTCATTGTCATTTTAATAACATTTGTTTTAAAAGTGCCAATGCCTCCTGACAAGCGCAGTCGTCACCCTTCACTTTCTCTCCATCAATAACCGGAGTTGGAGAATGCTACCACAGCCACCAGCAAGACAGCAAACCTATTTGTGAGGACTTCAGTTTAGCATCCGATTGAACAGATGGAGGTGAGACGCAACGACGTTAAACACTGACATTCTGACACACGTCGAAGGGACCCAGACATGACGTCCTGCTCCATTTAAAAGACTGTCAGGTGGCTCTATAGAGAAAAATTAGAGAAATTATTTTAAAAGATAGATTTACGGCAAGGGAACGGCCCGGTGTTTTTCATGGTTTTAGCGAGAGCAGATGGGTCAAGGGTACTATTATCGGACATGGACAAACAGTGTGAATTGTATGCAAAAGCAAAGGGTGTAGTTAGTCGGGTCAGGGTTAAAGTGTGTGTGGGTAGCAAGGTACTCTGGGAAAACAGGTAAACATTTAGCAGCCCTGTTTGAGGTCAATGGGTGGGAGTGATTCTGCCGTGGTTAATGTTGTCCAGACCGGCCTCAGGGATTGAGGGCTGAGATACAGAGCCGTTATTTTAGATAATCCAGAAACAGCCGACAAACCTTTCCAACACACACACACACCAACCCAAACTCGCTCACCTCTCTGCTGATCAGCAGTAGTGTTTCAAGGCGAATTAAAGACATTCAATACAGGAAATACATTTTAATCCCAACCCAATAATAGAACATTAGGATATATATTTTACTCGAAAGTCGAAAGAGAGTCTACTCCCAAACCTGGTTCTGAAAAACTTATAGTAGTGTTTGTTAAGTTACATTGTTCACGGATGCTGAATATTAAAAAAGGTGCAACACGAGGGATTGGTCTACCATGTGGAGACATGGGAGTTTTACTTAGGCAACATCAATTTGCCTTGGATGCAGATCTGCACTGAAGGCGTAAATTAATGTGATTGGTTGGCTGAATAAAAAGTGTGGAGCTTATGGTCCAACTTTGAAATTATTCAATTAAACTTTAATTCGAAAACCATTAGGGCAAGATTTAACGTTAGTATTAAGGTTGGGCTAAGAGTTAGGGTAATTACTTAGTTATAAATATGCTGCAAAAAATATTTTGTTATAGAAAATATATCGAACAACGATTTATACATTACCTTAATTCCGTACTCTATTTTGTGCAAGTTTTCTCACATAAACACAAATCAAACTGTTGATTTATTGCAACAAGGAAATTACAGGAATTTATACATTGGCTGCTTGCCCTAGCCACAGAAGGAAAACAGTTTTTCAGTTTTAACAACAAATCCAGGCTAGGGGGAAGAAATCAATACTCAAACATCACAGCCAATCACAGCACTGGCGGGTAAGTGATCCTGTGGAACACCATCATTCCACAATTACTGCAGATAAATTATGGACATTTCCTCTGATTTACAATCCTAAAATAAAATCCTTAATTCATTCATATGTCAAACATTTATGCAGAGTTTGTGAAAAAAGCTGAGTGGCTTGGCAGTATATTTTTCCGAGTCCGTAGGGAGTTGTTACGATGAAACAAGGCCTTAGATACAGTTCAATACGATGACACCTAAAAAAGAGGTCACAACCACCGCCTGTGTCCTACCTGCACTGCCCAATAGTGCCGTCTCTGCCTCGCTCCATGTTCCAGTCTCAACTGTTAATTAGTGTAGAGGATGAGAACTAATGCTTTCCTTCTAGCACTGCCAGTCTGCCTTCAATGAGCTCTAATGTAAACCAGAAACCATAACTCTGCTTTTGAGATCTTGGGGGAGGAATGAAGGACAGGGGGAAGGGGGATGGAGAGTGGAGTGAGTCCCTCATTTAAGTCCCATAAAAAACAAGGAGGCACAAACATTTATCTGTGCTGGCCTTTCATCAGGCGCTTCAAGAGCCTAGCAATAACAGAGAAGGAGACGCTGATAAACGTTAGACAGGAAACGCAAAACCCGGGTCTCCTGATCTCATGTTTCCACTAAAGGGCACTGGTCCCAGAACTATTCCATGTCTCCTTCCCTCCCCCCGTTCCCCCTGCCTCCTCAGTGCTGACAGACACACCACAACATTACCAAGACCCTGCCTGGAGAATGTCTCCGCAATTGTACAGGATAAGGCACGGACAATTCAGGAACTCATGCTGGTGGAGCGTGGAGATTTATTACCAAATAAATATAATTACATTTCCAAGTCTCCTATATTTTCTCTAGTTGACGTACCACAGTGTGTTTAAGCAGGCAGTATGATACATTCTTCTATCATGGATTAATGTGGTTTCTATTCTTTGAGGGGTTTTATCATTTGATTGAGTTATGTTCTTCTACCAGTGATCCACAGTAAAACCAGCTGGCTTTAGCACTCTGCAAGAAGACATAGCAGTGCCCAGATTAAAGGTTTAGTGATGCCATTCAAAGACGGCACAGAGATATAGATAGGACATCTCCCAGAGGCAGGATTTTTGAAGTGGTGATCTACAGAACAAAGATCATGAAGAGGCTGATGTCTGCTGTACTCAATAATATCTGGTGTTGGTTAATCAACACAACCATCAGCACAGATCAGCTTTTCGCAATAGAACTGTATGGCCTTTATGATGTTGCCCTAATAACTATGAAATGAACACGTCAATAGCAACACCATATAGACCTGGTAACATATAAAAAATGTGTCTATGACCTGGTAACAATAAAATGTTGGTAAAATTGTATTATTTTGGTAGGTAATCTGTTACAGGTAATAGTTGAGTGATTACTCAAACCCAGTAAGCTTATGTTATTATATTTAGTTACGTTTAGATATATTTTTAGATCCTATTATGAGGCATTAGAGGAAGACAGAACTGAACATTGTTAATATTTCACAACCTCCATTTTTCAATGTTAGAGGTTACATAGCAAGCCATATGTTAATGTTGCATTTTATCGTATGGTTTTTAAATGTTTTTAATATATTGTTTTCTATTTCATTGATTTCTGTATAATACGACTGGGCTGTATATGTAGATTAAAAAGCAAAAGTGTCTGACCAACTTTCCAAGGTACTGATCTTCAAAGATATTTTAATATATTGATTTTAATTTTTTAGAGCTACACCAAGCCCAGGGCCTAAAGATGTTTTAACCTACTCTGTGATTTTCTTGTCACGGAGGACTGTCGAAAAAGAAATGTCTCTCATTGAATGGAATACCTTGACTACTACCAAAAAGTGCTGTTTGAAACCATATGCTGCCTAGTGATTCTGTTAGTGACACATTGATATCTAAATACTTTCAGCCATTAATGTCTATTAAAAGTTAACAAGTCTGATCATGATTTGTCTGTTAGGCCTGTGAAAAACATATTGAATTGGCATAAATTAGATTGAGCAGTAAAAGTCCCACTTGTAGTCTTTGACGGAGGAGTTTAGAAGGTAGCTCAAATGTATATATTCACATTGGCTGGGATCCAAACTGTTGCGAGAGTGCATTTTGCACTGGCAGTTCAGTGTCCATGAGTCACAATAAATTATCATTAATAAGCAGCCCAAACCTTATTGGGTTACGTATTCTGCACTGAGACGTGTGAACAGCCAAGTTCCACAAACAGCAAGGCATAAATAACAGAATAGCAGTATGATTCACATCATATTCGTATACAAGGCAAAGTGATCTACTGTACACACAGGCACTCACACAAACTTGCACTTGCGTGCTAGGACACAAACTGATTCGCTGAGCAAACATGGCCTGTGACTATCAGTGATTTTATAAACACAACGTACAGCGTTTTAGGGTTGTTATTCTCCAGAGTCCAGAAAATGACAATTAATATGGCTTGCCTGAATGCAATGGAGGTTTGCAGGGTTGCATGGGAATAATGACATGGCTTTACTCAAACTGGGCAGAGCACTGACCAAACACACCCCTCCTTAAAGCTCATAAAACTCCCTTTAACATGTTACAGCTATCGTTTGAGATTTATGAAATATGAAAATGCTAAAACATCCAGTAACCGCAGACTGTGGTCATAGTCACATTTGTAGTAGACAATTAAAATTGTACTTTCTATGGATAGGATAAACTTCTGTTGTATCGTAAACTTTTGTCAGAAACCAGATCAAACACGTGGTGAATAACGTAATGCGAATAACGATCCTTTCTGAGATTAAAAGCGACCCAACTTTTTCAAAAGTAACTCGTCTGACGACAACACTTTTAATGCTAACTAACGGATTTCATTACACGTTGGGGGCGGAAACCGAAACATTGAATCTGTTACTCTCGAAATTCTGACCCTTTGCCATTAGCGTAGATCTAGAGAGTCTGCATTCCACCGGACGGTTTCCGAGGTGCATCACAATGGGACATACAGAAATGGCATTGTCCGTGCCCACACCTCCGCATCTTGGCACCACGTCCCGTCGATACAGTACAGCAGCCTATAGCGGTCCTGCTGAGGCAAGGCAGCCAATAGTATGCCAGGAGCCCGATTAGAGGACGGTGGTGAAATAACATCCATATACATGGCATGGCTGTTTGGTGCTCATCAGCACTTGGAGTGATTTTATAATGTCTGACTGTGTGCAACATCCCGTTGACCAGCGGAATTCCCCTTTAGTCCTAAATCCCCTCACACTCTCTCTCTGCAGCGTGTCATAATCCTCTTTAAAAAAAGGTAGACTAACTATGTAGCTGCAGGACAGTGCATCAACTTGATTGCGGTCAAGTGTCCACTTAGTGATTATGTAAGCTATAGTGGACCCAAAAGCTCAATTTGACTAGGTGAGGTCAACTTTGTGTTTCAAAAACAGGTTCAAGGTATAATCCTGGAGTTAGTGTAAGAATATATATGTGTGACTTTTCTCTACTCCAGTAGATAGTACGATATAGATAGCAATTGTGAAGTGATAGCAATTGTGATTTAAACTGATAAAAACAGAAAGTAAGGCTACAAGAATGCTGTCCTTCTCGTAACATGTAATGTACAGGCAAATCATCTGTTTAGCTTACAAAACAAACCTTCACACTTCTGAATTAATGACCAATCCTCACTCTAAGTCCCAAAACCCAACCTTAACAATGACACCAACATGTGATAGCCAAGTCCCTAACAAGCCTAGCCTAATACCTAACACTGACATTATGTCGCTTTCCCTCCAGTTGTGAGATCCTCCGCCATTTCCAACATGTAGGCCGAGCATGAATATTGGGGGACTAAAAACACTTTGGCTTCAGCACATTTACACAGACATCACTAGACGCATACAGACAGCAAAAAATGTAAAACATCCAAATCCATAGCAGCAAACAAGATTGAAGAGCCCATGAAATCCTGTATTTTACCTGCCCTTATAAGGTCATGTCCCTGGCTGCTCTGTTAAGGGCAAGAAAAGGAGAAAAAGCATGAGGACATTTGTGGTTGCACCCCAGTGAGGCCCACGGGGAGAAGAAAGACAAATTAAAGGGCAGAGGATGAAGTGTGTACTTGCACTCACTCACGATGTGCCCTGTCAGTTCCTCTGCTTATAATGGCATGAGAATGGCCACTTAACAGGGAATCACAACGCCCTCCTCCTCTCCTCTCCGCCTCCCCCCTTTCCCTCTGATCTTCCATTTCTCTCCTTCTGATCATAATTGGCCTCTTCAGGAGGAGTGGGGGCTGTAGTGTCCCCCTGTGCCCCCCCCCCACTGCTCTCTTTGTCTGGGATGCTTCAGTATAATCACTGGGGTGTTAGCTGATCCACCTTCTGAATGGGAAATTACTGTGCATCTTACCAGCCACCAGTCACCTGGAAATGGCCAGATCCATTATCCAGCATTCACTCAGAAACAAAGGTGAAGACAGAGATAACAGTCATCACCGGAATCTCCGTTGCTTATCAAAGCAGGTGGCCAGGTCACCTGAGCACAGGGCTCCATTTTCATCAAAGACGCCATAAGGGAGTTCCTGAGTTCAATGTATCATCACAAATATTGTTCTGCGAAGATGCATTAGGACTGATGCAGACTGATGTATATAGTAACCAAGTAGCACTACCAAGGGTTTTTCCAGAAGTGCATAATAGCGATCACATTGAATAAGGAGGCATACACCACCATGAGGAGGAAAACCTTCTGTCGCTGACAGACTTTCTACAGAGATGGTAAAATATCAAGATACAGACTGACAGAAGAACATCAAATTTCATCCAGCGAAATTATCATTTGAAAGCTAATTGTGACAAACTTCGCTAGCTAATGGAAACATTGCGGTCTCTAAAGCTTAAAGATATAATGAAGGCAAAGTGGTTTCCTTAGTGTAATTTAGATGAACCAGTCAATAGCATTAGTCACCAGTCGGGCGTCTATATAGCTGGAACGTTTGTAGACTGTTAGAGAAGTACAATGGCACCACTGAGTTGGAAAAACCCTAGGCAACATTCACTAGGGTCTGGTTACAATGATGGACTCATTTGGCAACTTAAATAAGGATTACGTTTATCTAGGGGATCCTCTTCTGACAGACAACCCACTCAGCATATTAGGAGCCAGACATGCAGTTACAACATGATTTTGCAGGTTACACCTTAGCAGCGGCTTAATTACAAGTCAATATGAGATCTGTTGATGCAAACTAGACATTTACAAACAAGGTCCTTATTAAAAATACTCTCTTCTTGGCTAGTTACTATTTCGTATTGTTGTAAGCAGTGGGCACTTCCTCTATGCCGAAGGCCCAACACTGAAAACAGACCGTAAAGTCGGTGTTGCCTAGGGTTACGGAGACAGGGACAGCAGTTTGACAGAATGGTCGCTCACTGAACTCTCAAATGCACTGAGCAGTGAGCACTAGCCGAAACAAAGACACACGGTGTGTGTGTGTGTGTGTGTGTTGTGAATGGGAGATAATGAAGAGGAGTGTGCTGAAACACAGGTCAGATGTTCTGGCACAGGGCTGCTTGTCAAGTGATGCTACTTGTGCTGGGTCCTTTTAATGGACCGGTGGATGTTGCCCTGGGATGCACCCCTGAGTGTCACTGTCCTCTCAGCCCCTCTCTGGCCCACCCTCTCCTGGTCCTCTCAGCCCCTCTCTGGCCCACCCTCTCCTGGTCCTCTCAGCCCCTCTCTGGCCCACCCTCTCCTGGTCCTCTCAGCCCCTCTCTGGCCCACCCTCTCCTGGTCCTCTCAGCCCCTCTCTGGCCCACCCTCTCCTGGTCCTCTCAGCCCCTCTCTGGCTCACCCTCTCCTGGTCCTCTCCTCTCCCACTCTCTCCTAGTCCTCTCCTCCTCTCTCGCTATATCTCTCTCCTGGTCCTCTCTCTCCCTCTCTCCTCCTCTCACACTCTCTCTATCTCGTCCTCCCCTCCTCTCAGTCGCTCACCCTCTAGCAGTGTCTCCCTGTCTCGGTCCTCTCCTGGTCCTCTTCTCAGTGTCTCTGTCTCCATCCCTCTCACAGTCTCTCTCTCCGGGTCCTCTCCTCCTCTGTCTCTCACTAATTGTCCTCTGCTACTCATCGTCTCTATCTTTATTAAAAATCCTGTTCTTTTTCTATCATAATTTCTCCTCACCACAACCCTTCTGCACACACACATCCAGTCCAACAGGAGCCCTTTTCTCACCTCTGAAGGAAAAAAAATTGAAAACGGCGACCTCGCAGTAATTATCACCCGTTCTTGGTATGGAATCAACAAACAGCATGTTGTTGTGACATCATCAGCCTGAGAAAGGTGTCGGGATGCCATTTCCAGTGACATGAAGCATTAGGTTATTGCCCTTTACCATCACCTATGTGTGAGCACGTATGCTCCGGAATCTAAATTTCCCTCATTTAAGAATGGGCTTTAAAGTAGAAACTTCATCATTATGTCACCATATTGGCGCTGCCAAAAAGGTCTTAGCGCTAGGTAATTTGCTAGGATTCCTCCCCACACACAATGTGCTCATTGTACATACAGACGGCGTTTGTGGAATGACCGCAATGGCTGTAACGTTAGCAGCACCCCTGGGATGGCAGTTGTCAGGCAATGGGGGAAACAGTTAGAGTAATAATGATAGCAATAACATTCTCACGTACCCCGTTTTTATTTTTTTCAACACACCACCATCACTCCTGTGTGTGTGTGTGTGTGTGTGTGTGTGTGTGTGTGTGTGTGTGTGTGTGTGTACGCGTGTCTATGTTTCCATTCGAAGATAAATCTTATACTGTCTGGTAGTTTGAACAATGTATTTTAAAGACCCCCATTAGCTTTGCCCTCCGTAAACTAAGCTCAGAGGAGACATAAGGTGGGTATGAAATATGCAAGGAAGGTCATGGAAAAAGTGAGCTAATAGTGGTGTCCACAGAGTTCCTGCATGGAGTTAGATTGTGTTGGGCTTGCACAGTGTCTGCAGAGGACAGAGATGCTGGGCTGATGCTCATCATTATCAAGTAGCCGTTCTCAATTATCTAATAGGTGTCTATCAATAATGCAGCCATTTTAGAAATAGCTGTGTTATAACGTATAAGCCACCGATGGCCATTGAAATGCACAATCAGTTTAGGGAGAGTTAGGATTTTAAAAAAAAAATAAGTACACAGATAGGATGGTCTTAGAGCCCACCCCCTTGCCCTGATGAACAGTCAATGGTTAGCCTCGTGACGTCAAGCAGTTGGTTAGAAGTAACATCCCACACAAACAGGCTGAAAATGTATCTTTCAAATAGCTAATTTAGAAAGGGCCTTATGAGTATTGTTCTGATCAGTTGGTGGTGGGTGAGATACTCACAGGGGGGCAGTATGTAAATATATTAAAATGTAGGCGCTCACTGTTGTATAAGAGTGTCTGCTAAATTTCTTAGATGTAAATCATCATTAGAGTTTATTTGGACCTTAATGTGTGGAAATACTGTTTTAATTAAATGTTTGACTGCGCTGGGCTTTTAAATCTAGTTAACATGTTCGACTTTAAATGTAATATATTTCATAATTCCATAATGGCATATTTGCCGGGAGATATTTGAAAAAGACATATATGTGGATTTAGACTGTTTGGAGAACAATCCAGAATAAACCTTTTATTCCATTGCTTCTTCTCTCTCATCCTCAGTTCATCTGCATATTTAAACAGCAGATTAAGAAGCAGATCTGTGACTAACACCCTTGTATGCTCGCGCACGCGCGCAAGCACACATCTACCTGATACTGCACTAATGGACGATTCACACACACACACACACACACACACACGAGCACGCACGCGCAAGGGTTTGGATGGGAGGCGGTTTGAAAAGCGAATCCTTTTCAAATTTGACAGTCAAGATACTGTCCCTGACTTGTAAAGTTTTGGCTGCTGGCTCCCTAACCTCACATCTCCATTGCAGCTTTGTTGAAGGTTCAGTAGGTTAAAAAGCTCTCTTCTTCAACCCCTGTTCCATGATAGCAGGTCAGCTGGGAGCACAGGCAGCGGCAGCCCTTCCAAACAGAAGTCCCATTCTACTTTCATATTCTTCCTCTCGCCTCCAACCCTCTCCCTCTCCTCACCCCTCACCCTCGCTCGCTCTCGCCCTCTCCCTCACTCACTCTCCTGGAATTAAGCTTGCTGGATTACCTTGTCAAGAGGACAAGTTCAAACACAGACTAATAAGAAGCACAGCCGGTTTAGATTCACCATGGGGAGGCACCATACTGAGAGTCTGTCCCATACTACCAACTAACTTTTTAAAGAATTCTCCCCAAATTCACCAACAAACCTGCACCAGCATTCGCATCAGACTTGAGGGAATGCTCCCTTTAAAATCCCCAAGCGTCCATTGGAAAACGAAAGAATCGCTGAGGTTCATTGCCAGTGCTGACACATTTTTGTTCAACCCCGTGCATTTCCACAACGATTTTGGTCGGTCTAACTGGGTGTCAGGCAGAATTCCACATTGACCGAATGCTGTTTTTGACGCAGCGTGTTCAGCATAGCGCGCCCGATGTGAAATAGAGACAAAGGCATGGGAAAAGTCGGTTGGAGCAAAGCCGAGCAAAAACGGCAGTCGCTGGCTAAGTGAGACACTGTAATCGGTGAACTGGAGAGACCGGCACTGAAGAGGCTCTCCTGCGATTTGGAAATGTGCGCCGACAGCTCATCAGTGCCTTTAAGAAGGCAGGGCCATTAATTAGCACCAAACAATGTTCTCCTGGCTTATCGACTTCTTAATGGACAGGGAACAACCTGGTTCGTGTTCCCACTCCAGTCAATGACATGGGCCTCTCCAGGGTTCTGGGATGGCCATTATGTCATCCCAGCCCTGCCCTTCAGAAACTAGAGCTGTGCCGGGTTTTATCCTCCGTTTGTCATTTCTTCATTCCTCATTAACTATGTAGGAGTCACTGTGAGGAGGCAGGAGCAGGGAGCTCGGGCAGGAGACCAGGGCAGGTATAGATTCAGGGCAGAACAACCTGAAATTGGTTGCTGACAACACCTTTTCACCGAATGGATCATCGGAAATAATGTTGGGGCTGCAATAATGATCGCAGGAGAGAGCTGGACTAAGCCAGAGCAGGAGAGAAAATCTTCCAAACCACCCGTTAAATTGTTAGAAAAACAATTCCTTTCTGCTTCAGCTAGGTCTGTGTTAATAAGGCTTTGAGTAGCGATACAGAAAATGTGAAAAACCCTCACACCATTACTTCTATTGTTATGTAGTGTGCATAGAGGTGTATGAGATTTTGACATAGAACATCTACAGCTGAAGAGGGGCCACCCACCTGCCTTCTGAGGAAACAAACACCCACAACCATTCTGAAATGTATTTTTTGACAGGCAATCCATCCCTGTTCAGAATGGATTTGTTAAAATGGGTTAGGTTGTTCCACACTATCTGCATGGCATTTCAGACTGACTGTCATTTACTGTCATCAAAAGATTCTCAAAAGAAGACTCATTTAATATACATCCGTCTCGGGTGATAATAAACTTACATTGTTGGATGCTCAGGTTGATGTGGAATCACCCATCAACATTTTTAATGGTTGAATGTTATTAACTGAAGTTAGATGTGACTGTCTGCGACTTGTACTCAATACATCATATACATCATATACAGCATTTTTATTACAGAATTCTGAATTAACTGTGACCGCCCGGAAAAACAACGAATACCTTTGAAAAAGGCCCACAGCAGGTTACACCAATGAGTCCGAAAAATACTTCTCTTTACAAAAGACTTAAAAATGAAATGTAAATGTATTAACTTAGGAAATAAAATGAGTGATTTCGATTGATGCTGTATTTTGCTTTGATTTTGTGTTACAGCTAACAATAACACAGCATTAACTGCTGTGGTGACTGATATCTATCTAATAGCTCAGATACTGGGAAGATTTGCAGCAAAATTGACAACACTTAGAGATTTCTTGAATAATCTTACATTCATCCTATATATATTGACAAAGTGATAATGTCTTCATCTGTATAGTGTCTCAAGGTTGCCTTGCCCTGTTACTCTAGCAACTCCTTGTGGCAGACTGAATAGCTGCCAGCTCAATCGAGGTACAGTAATTTAGAAAGGTTAGGACCACTGTTATAAAGACAGTATAAGAAATGTAAAAATGTAAAGTGACCTTTTACCAATACAATCACGGTTTTACACTGTGAATAACTACGCCTTCTCTTTATTTAGTGAAGATTATATGCATTACATATTAGTTTGGGAGTCCTGGGTGCATTTACTATTCAGGTTGTTTGAAATGTTCCAATCCTACAATGCCTTAGGCTGTTAATTAAAACTATTCAAAATCACTAAAAAGGTGTTTAAAAAATTTGATCATGAAAGCAACCATATTTGAATGTCTATTTCAGATTGGAACATCCATATTGGAGGGTGAAACCCCGACCATAAAAAAGAACAGGAAAATGGTAAAAGAACTGAAAACCACAATATTTTCCAAACAAACGCCTTCAGCCCGTTGCTAACCAACAAAGCCTTTCAATACTTTTGTTGACCAAAAGCTCTAGCTTCAGTGCTGTACCACTGTTAACATAACAGCAGGTGAATAACCAAGGACAACAGATGTGAGAGGAGCAAGTCTGATGGATGAGGCATTGGCCTATGACCCTGAACTTCATCATGCTCTCAGCAAGAGTGAGCGATGGAAGAAGACACCATAATGGACAAACTAAAGAATGAAAGACGGTGAAAACTCACAATAGATTGCATGTCACAACTGTACTGTATAATAAAAGCCTATAAGTGCATTGACATTTGACAAAAGATAGGTTTCATAGGCAGTAATTCAACTGAATTGGGAAGATATATTTAGAGTTAAAGGTCACGTTAGTCAAAATAGTTTCTAGGATAAAAGACCTGAGCACTCTGATCCACATGTACAATAAAGTCACAGTGTGTGTGTTTTTTGAGTTATGTGTGTCAAAAAGAAAGATAGACAGAGAGCAGTTGGGAAGTCTGAATAACCTAACACTATCAGGTGTGGATCAGGTAGAGCTTCAGTTTTGAAAACAACATTTACCAAAAACAGATTAAAATGTGTACAGTCTAGCAAAAATGCATTCCCGTTTACACCAGCCTTTACTGAATAGGTTTCATTTCAAGGCAGAGCCTTGCATGGAACTCAGTGATACATATTAATTTATTCATTTAAAAAAGTATATATCCACCCTATTTCAGTTGTCTATATGAGACAAACACTAATTGACTGGGTAGAATCGCACAGCGCGCATGGCGTACCCAGAAAAAACGTGACTATCCTCTTCGACTTTAGGTATGCGATTCTGAGATTTCATTTGAGAAATAAGGTGTTAATTAGAATTTGAAAACAAAATCGTTTTTGTTACAAAAAAGAATATAAATTATCGACTTTTACAAGGCCTATGCAGCACTACTAAATGTAGACTTATGCACATTGAATATTCGGGCGCTCGAAGCTTTATCTGTATACAGGTATTAAGTCCATAGCTTTACCTTGAGCTGCTCGGATATCCACGAGGGCAATTAGCAAAACGAAAGATGTGACGATCATCCGCAGTAAGTATCCCGCAACTCCTCTTCTTCCACTTCTTGCAGTTTGTCCACTATACCCCATTATGAGGAGTCAAAAACTCCGCGATGAGGCAAGTCCAGTGGATATTAAATGCCGTTCCAATGATCTACAGTCCTTGATGCAGCTGCAATAGAAATCTCTCGATGCCTCAAACTTGACCAAAAGAAGGGAGAGGTAGAACGAGGGAGGAAAATATATAGGATGAAGAAATATTCCAGGACTTAAGTGGAACAATTTTGAAATGATAGGTTGTCTTTGAGGAGCGAGTACCGCCCTAAGTCCTATGAATATGCATGCACACCTTTAAATTACCGTTTGCTCTGTTCACTTTTTAATGCTTAATAGCTCTATCTGAATGTTTGTGTCGATGTCTTGTTGATACGAAGTTCATGTTCAGAATCTGAAAATTGACAAAAGTCCTCCGTACTACTGCCTGTACCGCGTTCCTCACTCCGTCAAGCGAGTGCACGCAACCTCAGTACCGCGTCTCGCGCTCAACTGATGGAATTGAATCCGAGAAGGCTCGGTCTCTGTACCATGCTGTTCAACCAATCCAAATAGGACCGACAAACGTCTGTAGCGGCCTCATCAAAACCCGGCATGGATCCACGAATTGGATGTTATTCATCGACTTTCTATGTGTGGATAGGCCTAAACATTATGCTGCTGACATCAGATTAGTATTTCCCTAGCAATCTTGGTTTTACTACAGTCCTCTTACAAAGTTCCATAGATTCTTCATAGATGTCACATTATTATAAAAAAGAAGAAAGGCAGTTGCTATTGAAATTTAGCCCAACATTTATGTTAATATAAAATTATCAATTTCTTCTGATTTCAATATCGTAACAAATGTACATTTTGACCAAGCTAACCAAGCAAAATGTCTAACTCAAATCTATTCGTACTACTGTAAGATCACAAATGAAAACAAACGTACAATTATTTGAGGAAACACATCTGCTCTAAATGGTACTTGTTCATGTCACAGCCTCACTCCTGATTCTCATTTAGACACAGACCATTATGCCTGACATGCAGCCGAGTCACAAGACCTGAAGAATAATTACTATAAACCCACATCTGCCTGTTTTCACCCCACTGCTTCTATAGAAACCGACCTAAGGAAGAAAAGAAATATATGGATGCTGCACAACAGGCTCACATACCTCATTGACATTGAATGAGTCTATTGAATAAAGTATTGTATCCAGCCCTGGATACAGGGAGGTCAATATCATGCTGCATTTCCTATTTGCCAATTACAGTAGGGAGCTGTCATCAATGGACTGGTATAGTTGAAATTCTTGCTACAAATCAATGGTGCTGAGTACTCAAACAGTTTGTTTCCAGGGGCAACACATTGTGTGAGCAAACCATGACCTGGTTGGTTATCAGAACGTCTTATGAGTCATGGCCACAACAGATGAACTGAGTTTGAAGAGCAAGAGGAAAGTTTGAAAACAACACAGGTGGGGTTTGTACAGGCACACGTTGTTTTAGGCATTGGATATCTCCTGACTCAGTCCCCAACCAATATCAGAAATCACTGCATATCCCTCAAGATCCATGTGGAGTTTTACACACAGAACATTGCTCTAAAAAGTTTGGACATAACTCTGTTTTTTCAAATAAAGAAAGTGGCAGAGCCATGATTACATTTTGGGCAGTACTGTTTTGAATTAGAAAGTTTTTTTCTTTTGATATCTTCACTGATGTTGAACGATTATTTATGCATGACAGAATCGTACACCTACCTTGACTTTATGTGATTAATGGGGAGCCTGAAGTTGACAGTAGCTCTGTGCCTCCCAAAATTGAAAAGTGTAAATATTTTTTTTTAGGTAAATCAAATTTAAGAAACAGGGTATTCTCATCAACTTACCTTCTTTTTAGGTGAATGAACAATGATGTCAATGGGCCGCTGTCATCTTACTGGCATTTCAATTTGAGTTACGAGATGCAGGAAATTGCTTTTTTGCCAGTGGAACTCTTGTGGGATGGCAGAGACGGGCTGAATGAGGCATCCAAAAAATCCATTCCTCAAATAGACTTCTGATCATCAAAACCTAGTATACTGCTATTTCTCAATCACATTTGGTGTGGTGATTTGCATAATGATCAAGTTAGTGTTGATCAATATGCTAATCTATTAATACAAAAGCATCAACAGTAATGAACTGGAAAATTTGAAAAGAAAATGTCAAACTGTGCCATTTCCCTTTTTATATTTGCACTCTACAAACACATGCTGCATTAGTATAATTTCAATAATTTTCATTGGAAGTTAAAGGTCATAAATAATAGTCTGTTAATTTATGAGTTGCACGGTGACGTTCCTCTTGTAGTGTTTACATGGTAATGGCATATAATACAAATAAAGTCTGCCTTACTTTCTGTTACATATTTCCAAGAAATGTCACTGCTTTTTAATTACTTTGTAGTAACAATCATTTTTTAATTCTTTTTATTAGCAATTTTTTCTCCCAATTCACGATTAAGGCTCAGCTTCATTCCAGCAACTCCCAGCGGACTCAGCCCAGTCGATGTTGACACTCATCCTACACTGTTCCCGTTCTTACAATGCTGCCCACTCAACCAAGAACACTAATTCCTGATTTGATTACCATACCTGGACAGTGCTGGCCAATAACACCACCCTCCTTACACAGATTCTGGTTCTGCATTTATATTGTGAGTCTCAACAGGAACTCCTTAGGATTAGAGGGTCATTATTTGCTTTTGTAACTTAAGAGGCAGAGGCATAACAGTAGCTGCGTGATTCCTAAAATGATTTCCTTCCTATTCTGTAAATTGAGCATTGCCAGCAGACTATGCAGAGAAAAAGTTGCATTGGCATGTGTCAAAGGTCACAGAAAATACATAGTCCTAGCTACTAAACAAACCAAACTCCCTCTTCCAATACTGAACACTTAAGTCCTGCAATCAAGCAGGAAGTGATGTGAAGGATGATATCACGTAATGTCTGTGAACCAGTCGCCACCCGAAATAGCTTTTTTCTAATTTAGTAGATACACATCTGAGAGAAATTTGAATCGGAAATTAATCCTGCCCATAAATTGCAGTACCTTCGCCGGGTTCCCTGTCCCCTAACAATGAGATGCAGGCTGAGAATACCAAGCCGCCAGAGAGATTTGGAAATGATGACAAATGGCCTGATATGATTTGCACATAAAGCAGCAGTTTGGAGGAGATGTTTATTACTGTAAGCCACAAAGAGACAGTGCTACTGTCTGTCGGTCGGTGACGACAGCATGCGCCACATAATAAAGCTATTTTCCGAGGCTTAAGGTGCTATACTTTACTGCTGCCCTTGATATCAACATTAAAAGTGATTTGCGGCACCGTATGTGGCAAGGAATCAAAACTTAATTTAGGCAGATAAAGATGCCATTTCGCAAGGAAATAAAGTGCTGCATCATGGGAGATGTGTTCTCCTCTGGCCTGTTCTCAGCTCCTCACTCAGCTTTACAGATTTACCGGCTCCTTTTTCCTGCCCCATAAAATGGCAAATCTGCTCACCAGGCGACACAGGGAAATGTTAATGGATTCATTTGTCAAAAAGCCTCCACTTATTTACAGTCCTCTTCCATTACCATCACTTTTCCTGTAAGACAAAAACCGGTGGCCAAAGTCAAAATATCGATTTCCCTGTCCGTCATGGCCATGAGTCATCGTAAAAAAACACACAGTCAAAGACGCTGCCAAGCAACCTGCCTAGCACAACGATGGGTTAGTCTGTTTCACCTCAACAGCTTCACAGGGACATTTGCATAATCATTTCAATCGGCCATAAACGTTTTGTATTAGAAACTGAAAAGGAGTGTTAATCATGAATGCAGTATTTACTGCCAGGCAGACTCAATTAATACCTTTTGAGATGTTTGGCACCTGTTGTGTTACTGACTGCTTTTTCCAACCCTAAACAACTATTTTCCCCCCCTTTCTCTGGTTGTTATGTGTCTCTATGCAATGCGGTGTCTTACCTCTGTTAAGTCTGGAATTATGGTAAGAGATGAGGAATGTCCTGGAAGGTCCTACTGCCATTTTATAGGGTTATTTTATTTAGCGCATGTCAAAACCATTCCATTGACCTATGCCTCTTCTGTCTCAATTGCTCCAAACTAAGAGGTATTTTCCTTACACTCCTTGTCCACAACTTTGTTACATTCTTATTAATTGCTACAGAGGATCTTTCAGAAATAATTGGTTTTGTCGACATGATTAATATATTCTGCTTAACCCAGTGAACCTTTTAAAGAGACTGAAGTCTTTTTGTTTCTGAATGGGTTCACAATGGCAGAGGGTTAATTTGGTGTTATACTTCTCTGTGGGTTTGCCAGAATATACTGGGCAGCTTACTACTAAAGAGTACATGCTGGAGAGAGAAATGTGTTTGGCAAATGAGACATTCATTTATCAGTGGAGTGTGCAGTGCAAATGACAATTCGGTAATAACATACTCAAATAAATGAACCTGACCAAAACCATTATTAATTATAACTGAACCAACTGTGGTTATGACATATTTTAAACAATATACATAATGACAAATAAATGTATACCCCGTTTGTCCTTATACAGTACCACAAAGGGAGAAAGAATGCCATTAAAGTTTGCCGCTTGTTTATATATATTTTTTTGTGGAAGGTAATCGAACAATCATCAGATGTGAAAACATTCACAACCACTCTACTTAACTCAACCCAATCAGAGAGTTACTTTGGATCAGCTGTTTATGGACTTTGGTTAATTATCCAGCTTGGTTTAGGCCAGCCCTGCCCGGTGCAAATCTGCCTTTAGCCCTTGTCATCAGAGAGACATTTCCAGTACACAGGTTCCAGAGGCACATCATGTTATGATCTAAATAAATCCCTGAAAAAAGGTGTCTTGACCAAACCACAGTCATATTGTTTAAATGGAGGAAGTTTGGGACAGTAGTGGACCTTCCTAGGCGTGTCTGTCTTGCCTTTTTCCATAAGCAAGGGGGGAAATTGGCCAGTAATTCAAGGAGTCCCTTACTCCCTGTTCATCCACACCAGCGTGGCAATCGAGGATTTTGACACCATCATGTCAAGTTTACAGATGAGACAAATGTGGTAGGTCTACTCAATGACGACGAGGAGAGCTTTAGAGGGAGGAGGTCGGGGGTACAGGCACCAGGTAGAGGGGTGCTAGGAAAACACTCTCACTCATTGTCAGTAAAACAAAGGAGCTGATTTTGGATTACAGAAAAAGGGAACAGCAAGAACAACCTCGTACACATTGTCAGGGCTGAACTGGAGAGGGTAGAGCGCTTTACATTCTTTGATGTCCTCATCACCGACAAACGAACGAGGTCCACACCCACAGCGCATCAGAGCCTCTTCCTCGGCATAGGTCCACAAATCCTTAAACAGTTCTGCAGCTGTAGCTTCCAGACCATCTTGACAGGCTGCATCAGCCCTTGGTGACAACTGCACCGCCCTTGATCGCAGGGCGCGTTGGAGGGCGGTGCTAACAGCCAAGGTAATCACTGGGGCCAAGCTCCCTGTCATCCTAGATGTCTACACCAGGCAGTATCAGAAGGAGGCCCTAAATACAGTCAATAACCTTAGCCACAGACTCCACTTTAACACATGGCAGCCTGGCGTGCAGCACTGATGCCTTTAGTCTGTAACTGTTAGCTCCTTGCACAGCTTCAACCTCAGGCCTTGATGTTCAGTAAGTTCTAAATCAAATACAATCATTGTAAATTGATTATCAAATATTACGAATTGCTCATTCTCTCCGGTATTGAATACAGGGGCACGAAGGAGCACCATCCTGAAACGGCATTGGACTAATGCTCCTAAGGGGGAAAAGACGTCAGGTTTTTGGGAGGGCCAGCTGCCTCCCTTTAGGACCTCGTCATGGTGTTTATATTAGGGCCGAAGAAGGGCATTGGGGCAGAGGAAGAAAAGTGATATGTAAATGTCACTGCTACTAAGAATATTACAGACAGGAAGGCCGCCAGTGAAGGGAAGATGCCATAGCCATCCGAGCATTCACCATGATGCCGCCCAACAGACGACACACATGTTTTGTGATTCTTAGTGACTTACAAACGTTAACTAGCATGTCATTAATTAGCATTTATCAACTTATACCAAATACGACTACTTATTATCGGCCACCGTCCCTATATGGCCATCTTACTATTTTGTTAAATTACATTACATTTCCTTTTTATTTGTGTTACAAACTTCAGACAAGTCTTCCCCGAAGTGTCTGCTAGAAAGTTTTAGCAACCTTTCATGCATGCCGGTGAAGAAGGAATAAAACGACTGATCACTTTAATACATAATGTCTGGGCCGTCGCGCAAGTAAAATTTCACGATTCGCAGTTTGTCTAAAACAATTTCAGTATGTGCCATGTTTCAAACCTACAAAAATCATTATTTAGCCTCCATGCACCTCTATAAAAATGGTGGTGGGCTAGCTGAAAGTTTATTTAATAGCAAAACTTACTGTTGTTTTCCAGTGCATTTAAATGTTGAACTTCTGAGGATTTAGTTCTCCGACTGATTGAAACGGCCGATTATAGGCAACGTTTGCTAGGTATGAAAAATACACTTTATAAACAGTCCTTGTATTAAGATGTTATTATATTATATGTGCATTAGCTTATATTATATGTTAATTTTGTATTTCATCTACACTATATTATTATATGACAACTGCTGTTTATGAAGCAACTGAAACCTAAAATTGTATTTGATTCAAATTCCAGACCGAAGATAGTGTCATGGAAGATAGTGTCACGAGTGGCCAGTTCTCTGCGGCGGGCTCACGCGGCGGCGCAGGCGGCCAGTCCTCCGTGGCTGGCGGCGGCGCAGGCGGCCAGTCCTCCGTGGCTGGCGTC
>JACXGJ010009294.1:0-24635 GCA_016801105.1 Esox niger
CTCCCTCTCTCCCTCCTCTGTCTCTAACTCCCTCTCTCCCTCCTCTGTCACTAACTCTCTCCCTCTCTTTCATCTACCTCTCTACCTCCCCCTCTCTCTACCTGTCTTTACTTCCCTTGCTCTCACTACCTCCCTCTCTACCTCCCTCACACTCTCTCCCTACCTCCCTCTCTACCTCCTTCACACTCTCTCCCTACCTCCCTCTCTACCTCGTCACACGTCCCCAGTCTCTACCGCTCCTCTTCACTTATTTCTCTCTTCATGGTCTCTCTGTTCTTTTTTCTATGGT
The DNA here is from genome assembly GCA_016801105.1 of Esox niger. Taxonomy (NCBI): domain Eukaryota; kingdom Metazoa; phylum Chordata; class Actinopteri; order Esociformes; family Esocidae; genus Esox; species Esox niger. The sequence continues at coordinate 290 of JACXGJ010009294.1, forward strand.
CTCTATTTTCTCCCGCTCAGTCTATGTTGTCTCTCTTTTTCTATGGTCTCCCCCTCACTCTCTCTCTGTTATCTCCTTCTGTCTAATCTTTCTGTTTTATTGCTCTCTTTCTCCCTTCCTCCGTGTAAATCTCTCTCAGTGGAAAAGGGTGCCGTTTTAAGCCACGATAGAAAGTGGAACAAAAACAGATACATTGTAATTTAGCTTTGCCAACAAAAGAGAACAAACTATGTAAGACTACTAGTCAAAGACCAAACAAAAATCTGTTCAAATTCAGTTGATTTCTCCAAAAAATCCATAATAATGGCAGCCTTACATTCACAAACTGAACCTGTTTTCCAGCGCGCTCAAACAAGACCAATGTTTAAATCATGGTCGCCATATTAGTTCCGGCACCTCATCCATCTTGTGTGTCTCAGCTAGCTGGCATCCTCCATACTCTACAGTATATCTCGCTAACTGCGTAATATCAAGTCAACATCGTCTTGGCCATATGTTTCTGTTCACTGAAACCTCCTAAGAAACCATCAATAACCCTAATAACATCAACACTAATAACACCGCATACTCGTATCTCAAAGCCAGAGTCCCAGAACCCACCTGTTTGCTGAAGCATTGACATCATCCCCTACTAGCTATCCACTCCACACTTGATGAGCTTGATAACACAATGCGCGCTAGGGCCTACACCCCAGAGAAATAAGACTGGAGATAGAGAAAGGCTGAGATAACCAAGGCCCAGGGCGAACACACGGCCTACATGAAGCAGAGGATGAAAGCTGAATGGAAGGAACAGACCGACCGAATGAGGGGGAGCGCGGGAAAGAAGGGAACGGGAGGGGGGAGTGAAAGGGCGGGACTGAAAAGCTGGGAGGGGGAGTTATGGAGAGGAAGAGGGATGGTAAACAGAAGACAGGCAGACACCAGTCAGTAGGGGGTAGGATGTTAGGGAGGGGAGAGGAAGAGCAGGAGGAAGAGGAAGGGCATTAGAGGGAGACAGAGACATCTGCCGCTACACATGGATGTGTCTCCAGCCTGTGGCTCAATGAGGCTGGAAGACAGAGACGGCTAATAAAGCTCCACTCTCTGCTACCCGGAAGGCTTGTGAATCACATATTTATTCTATAGAAATGGGTCACGCGCTTCGCCAAATAGGAGAAAGCATTTCATTCAGTTGACGTTTCCACGGGCCCTTGACTATATAATCAACATCCACGGTATATCAACGGAAATGCCACCTCCCTAAAACTGTCAGATGCAGTTTACCTTAGCAACACCTCTGTTGTGTGTTTTATTACAGGTGGTAGGTTCAATCCACGTCACCACATTCTTCATTAGAGAGCAGGCTGGCCTTATTTGGTGACACCTAGTTAGATTCAAAGATCTTTTGAGTTACAACGTGGTATATTACACCTGGTTAATTTCTTGAACTGTTTCCACCCATCTATTTGGGGGGATCCGGTACCTCAGGCGACATAAAATAAAATGTTTGCCGTTTGTAACGTTGCAATTCTAATAAAAGCGATCCGAGTTAATATCTGAGTAGCCTCCTTATTAATTCTATTACCCCTTTCAAAAACCCAATGTGGAAACATAGCCAGGATATTCGGGCCATGCAGAAATTGATTCAAATTGGCCAGCCTGGGCTTATGGCCGCTAACTGTACACCGGCATCTCCAAAGGAACTCATTCAATTCACATCATCTCTCTCTCCCACTTTCTGCACTGAATGATAGACACGGGCCTGCAACTATCATTCCTTCTGCATAGCATATCATCATTTATTTCCTTGCCTTGGTGAGAACCGTGCTGCAGCGCCCCTGATAAATTGATACATTTGCAAATGTTATGGAACTACGCCTAGTGTGGTTTGTCCAGCTGACATCAGCTCTCTAGTCCGTGTGCCTTGGGAGACTAGAAAGGCTTATTTGATGTAGTGCCAATGAACTATAGATAATGTAGGGGCCGTGCCCTACGACTTTTAGACCGCAACCCACGTTCCTCGGATACGCTTGTAACGAATTGAACAAACCGTGATTTATTGTTTTACACAGGACAACCCCCAGCCTGTCAGCTTCTTTATGCCGGCTAGTCAGCAAAACGCCACAGGAATATGTACGTATCAACTCAAAATTGGTTAGCAAACGCAGCTTATGTTTGCTTTCGGTCAGTCACTTTGGTAGGGCAGATAATTGGGGGTACACGCTGTCGCGGTTTTCACACCTGAATATTCAGTCACACCTTCCAAAGCCGAAGAGAACCCCACCCTGACTGAAAGCCGAGCCATCCGGGTGATAACAATACGGCTCGACCCCCCACACACTGGCCCACTGCTGTAGAATGCACTAAATGGAGGGTCTCACACGAAACAACGAGATTTTATACTTCCTGTTTCCGCTATCTGAAGGAGGTGTACTTACTCCGCCGACCTTTGACTCTTGCTGCCGGGTACTTGGATGGGCAGAGTGATCACGCCAGACAAATATCTCTTGAGGTGTAGGGAACGCTGTCCGGTGGCAACTCAATAAGGGGAGTGTGGAGAGCACACACCCCATAAATTACTTGGACATCCTAGCAAACTTTATATTAGTTTGTACTGACACTATTGGAACAGCACTGGCTGTTAGGGACTGACAGTATAGCAGTGGTGTCAACAGACAGGGGTACACTCAAATCCTCTCCCTGTTGACATGGACAACTCTACACCTATATATCACTGCATGCCTTCAGACGCAAAGCACAACAAATCTTCCCAGTTTCTGTGCAGTTCTGCTTTCCACTGGAGCACTTGGCTCTTGGGACCTGAGGCCACAGCCCTTGGCGTTCCCTGGTTTTGGTTACAGTTTGGCAGGGCAGACATAGATCATCCCACGTGCGGCGAAAACACGCCGTCTGCTGTATTTCTTGACAGGAGATAGGTGCGCCCGTGGGGAAGCAGGGAAACGCCATCGCACCAGTTGGCGCAGGCACTTGATTACACATTTCCCCCAGTTGACCGGATCCAGTCAGCACCGTGCGCATGAAGAGCCTTCCACTGATTCAGTGACTCCCATTAGCCCAGAGAAAATGCGGTTTGTGGATGTAATCCGCCTGTTGGGCAGAGATCCGTGGCAGCTGCCATTTCGACCGGATTTACTGTCCCATGTACATGGGCAGAACTGGCACGCACAGCAACAGTATTGGAATCTACGGACCAGGCCCCTGAGAGGGCCAACTCCATCAACAAGGACACCCTTTACAAGGGCACTTTCTGTGTGTAAGCGGCAGCCATTTGAATCGTGGTGTAGATGCAGGGGAATTGTCCTCTTTCAGAACTTGACCATGGACAATTTGATGTTCCTATGAGGACTTTTTCAGCAGAAACAGTCATTTTCCCCACTAAAGGTTTACCTGGCTGCAATTTAGTTGTGTTCACGCATACTTAGGAGCGACACATTAGCCTGTTTGTCAAGAGAGCTGGACCAGGAGAAAGAATGGTTGCTGGTTCTAATTCCTGAGGTCAAGGTGAAAAATTGGTTCTATCCATGAGAAAGTCAGTAAACTCCCAGGATTCCTCCCTCATACTTACCTGGTATGATAGAAATGTTTAAATGTAGCTTCGGTCCATTGCGAAAGGTAGGGGTTGCCCAACAGGGTGCCTCTCCATGCAACAAGGGGTGTCCCCAGCATCCTGGGTATTTTTTATGACTTTTTATAAAAAATCTATAAAGTTCCATGAAGTATATAATATATACGGGATTCCCCCCAAAAAAGAGAAAAAAATTACTTCATAATGCAAACCACACAGCCATTCATCCCAAACGGAACAATTTATCTTTTAGTGAAACCTCCAATAACGCTCTAAATTAATTTAAGGGTACAAGATATTGAAGCCTAAGCTCATTTCACTTAAACGGGGCAAGATATGTAAAAATCATTTTTCCAAGTTCAGGTTTGTTCTGCATACCACCGTTGGTGTATCCAGAGACAAACCAATCCTGTGTTCTTCTGTTGTAATAAATGGTTTTAACTTTAATAAAGGATGTGAGATATGCTGAAGGTTTCTGCATAAGTGCCTTGTTAATGCTTCTTATGTCTTACACAGAGTCCCATCCCACCTTTTCAGGCAATTTTAAATGATGAGTTCTAAAAATAACCTCAGATTTTAATCGTAGGACAGTAACAGACACAATCTAACAGTTTAAGTGTAGAAGCCTCCGCTTGCATATAGATTGTATCCCCACAGTCCAAAACAGAAATAAAAGTGTCCAGGACCGTTTCTATCACACTATTCAAAGACAGATAAGCTCTATTTCTGTAAAAGAGTCCAAGCTAGATTCAGTTTTATTACTACATCAGTAATGTGCATTTTAAAAGACAACTAGTCATCAGTTCAAATACCCCGATATTTATAAGAGGCAGCCAGGGGTAGCCACTCCCAGCAAGTCATGGAGTCCCACAAAGTCAGAGTCGGTCAGCTCAAAACAGTAAAAAAACTGCCCAGCCTGGAGTGTTTTGCGTGCCGACATGAATGCATCTGGGACGGTGTGAATGTGACCCGCGAAACGCAAGCCGCTTTGTTTCAACAGCACAGCACGGCATGAAGCAGCACCACCCCTTCAATCACAACAGCCTATCACAGAGTCCTATCACAAACATAGTCCTGAAACCACAGGCTTGCCTCAGCACTTCGGCCTAATGATATCAGTGTGCTAATTAATAGCGGACCTGAATCAGAGGGCTTGAGGGCCGAGCTGTGATTATATCACCTGGAAGGAAGGTCTTCCGATCGAGCTCAAGCCCTCATTGTCCTTGAAAGGCGTGATTAAATTGTGTACCTCCATAATATTTTGTATCTCGTTCCCTCCTACAGGGATCCAGGGTGATAGTCATTAGCTTTAGTAATGAATGTACTAGTTAGATAATATTGTGAACATTTCCTTACCCAACTGATGCTATTCATTTCCTTATTTATTTTCTCATGTGTGTTCACATTTAATTCCCTAATGAAATAACATTAACTCTTTGTTCCTTATTTTGTAATAACTGTAGTAACCCTATACATGAACACATGTCATACTAAGGCCCCAGAACCTCAGACTACAACATGGTTGACCAAAACCCAGTCAAGCAAAAATGTCTACAGCAACAACCACTAGTAATGATGAAGAAAAGAGAGCATGTGAAAAAAGTACTTTATTTTTACAGTATGACATTACGCATTAAGCAAACGTGGAATTTGAAATGTAAAAGTTAAACTTGGCGAAGATGCAGAGTGAAGGTGTCTTTCATCTCCCTCTGCACCCCGGAGCAGTGGAACAGTTCTTGTTCAGCCTCAGAGTACTATGGTTCCAATTCTAGATGGCTGTAAATAGTGAAGAGACATTAAAATGTCGACACTAAGGTTTTTCAAATGAAACATTGCATTGCATTGGCTTGGACTTTTTCCCAACTTTAAGGTCCATATGCTGGAGCTGTCAACGTTGTATTTGTTTCAATGAATTTGAGACTAGAAAAGCCCCTAAAGAGTCAATAATTGCAGTTATGCAATATGACAAGTAGGACAAAGCTTGCTTTATGAAAGCTTGCTACATTCGACATTTAGCTGTAATTAAAAAAGTGCACACATTACGTCATCACCGTGTTGATATACTGTACAAAAAGCAATCCAATTTCAGAAATGCATAGCTTTGCTTGAACACCGAACAATGCAACAGACCATGGGGAATGGACAGCTACACGCAAACAGCAGTATGAAGATGAAGGACGGCGGGCGTTGCATTTGCATAATAATGGAAATACCATGAATATGAGAACCACTAAAAAAAAAGTTTGCTCACTTTGAACAAATATTGAACTTTACACAGCCTTCAATAAAGACCAGTGAGTCACAGTTCATTGCAGTGCAGGCAGGTAGGTGGATTAAGCCAGACTACAGCTGTCTGGTCAAAAATACATTAAATCAGGTCAGAATAACCCACCAAGGGGAAAAATATATTATAGCCAAGGTGCTCCAGTGCGCCCCAAGTCACCTCTTACACCCACTTTGTTTTCAGCCACATTCAGATTTACAAATGTAGCATTGGCAAAATCTGGAAGTCCCTTATGCCTCGACTGAGTAAACTTAATCTGCATTTCGTTCCTTTGTGGAGTTCCTCCCAATTGGATGTAACAGGGCCTGTCCGGCAGGTCGAAATATTCATTGCACCACTTTGCCGAGGATTTGTAATGTTGTCTATTAATTCTATTGTGTTTTTTATTTTACTTTGTCCTTGCAAAATAGATTGTTGTCTCACTTAGCATGAAGGTAACATAATAACCCAGTATATAGACAGTGCCGTTCAAATGGTTTGGACACATCCATTGGTGTATGTGTATCCATAGGAATGACTGGTACTGTCTATATTGATTCATAGATGCCTGTGTGTTTGACTCCATTCATGTCATGTGTGTGTGCTTCTTTGTGCGTGCGTGTGTATGCCAGAGAGTACGACGCACACAACAATTCTAAGGTGAAATACGGGAAATGAGAGACACGAGTCGCTGTCCGTACGTGTGTGCTTCGTGTGAGAGTGCAGTCGACGGCCATGGCCCAAAGCTTTGGCACGCCTGCCCCTGTGTAGTGTGTACTCAGCTTCTGCCAGCCTGCGTGCGCTAGCGTCCACCGCTGGCTGGCACCTACCGCTTGCCGAATGTGCTTAGCCCTGGCAGAGAGGGAAGGAGGGAGAGAGGGACACGGAGAGAAACAGAGACAGAGGAAAGATAGAGATAACCACCAGGAGCATGTGCGAGAGAGTGGGAGAGGAACGGGGGAGTGAGGGGATCAGGATTTATATTTAGCTCGGCGCACAATCAGCTGGGAGGCAAGACCGACTGCTGCTGGAACCGCTGGAGGAGCAGGCTTCACTGCAAGCCGCTGAGTGAGGAATTAGAGCACTACTTACATATTCCATCAATACACATTGATTGTGTGCTGGCCAAAGACCAGAGGCACACACCCATTAGCGCCAGCTCCCAGAGATCCCTCTCTCCAAACAGTGAAGGAGACGAGAGCTGGGGTGTAATTGGTGGCGCGAGCTGCTAAAGCAGGAGAGTTATGGGATGCCGCAGCAGGAACGGCACGCCGCGTGAGCGCCGCGGATGTCTGAAGCGTTCGTACGGCTAGCTTGTCGCTGTCGCTCAAAGGAGGGAGGCATGGACGCTGGAGGCACAGAAGCGGTCGGCTGGCCGCTAGCGTTTGGCAGTGTGGCGTGATGGCGGAGGGAGGGCGGCGAGGCAGTGGCACGTCCCGTGGCTGGCGCGGGCTCAGTGGACGGGGCGCCGGGCGGGGCGCAGGTGGGCGGGGAGGCGGGGCGCTCCTGCTGCTGAGACAGATGCCACGGTTGTTCGACTTAATTTCCCTCTGCCAAGCGCCATCCAGCACGGGCCAAAAGCACACACTAATGCGTGTTTGTAGAGTGTGTTGTGGGTAGCCTGCGTGTCTGTGTGTGTGATGCATGTGAATTTGCTTCAGGAAGAATCTGGCTTTTGCAGGCACACTAATAAACAATGGAGTCATCTCTTTCTCATCAGTCGCTACCTTCTGCTGTTCTTCAGCCCCTGTGCTGTGCTTAACCCTCTATTACACTTTTGCAATCATCTCACAGTCTTTAACTGTCTCTCGCTCTCTATCCTTCTCTCAGACTCTGCCTCTGCTTCTGCAGCAGGGCTGGCTCCCCGCTGCAGTGAAACAAGAGTGAGAGTGAGGTAGAGAGCGAGAGACGAAGATATACCAGTCAGACGTTTGGCTCAGCGTTGCATTATTGGCTCTGGCTGATTTGATCTGACGGCATTAGAGGAATACAATACTCAACACAAATCACCATTCTACTTCCTGAGCTCAACGGCTCAGTGTCCCCCTCTCTCTTTCTGTGTGTGTTCTCACACCGTTGACGGAAGGAGAACACACATAAATACACACACAATCACGGGCACGCCCACACCTGCCCACACACACATACACCCACACACAGATGGACAAACACACACTCATTGTGAATTCAAGTCTTGAAACGCATCACCCTGAGAGATGCTGAAACATTGCATTGTGGGTGGTAACACTACTTGATGTGTTGTGCTATACCGCGCCAGGGACTGGACTAACTACCAGAACATGTTGAAAACATGATTTGGTTGTATAGTACAGAATTTCACAACTTCTGGATACGTATGGTAATTTTTAACATTGATTCACGCATCTGAACATTTTCCAGCTTTACAGATATTGGCAGGCATTGAGCACAGAACCCAATCGACCAGCAGTAATGAGAGGTTTAACAGTAAACATAGCAGGATACTGTTTGCCTCTGCCACAGAAAGATGGAAACGTGGGAATGTGTCATCTCAACATTGAACATCAACTTGGCGGTTTCAAAATAAATGTGGTACAGTGTGGCAGTATGGATGAGTGTGGAACGTTCCGGTTAAATGGACCATCCTCCTGCCCCGAATTTCAGGGGTTCAATTCCTGCATCTGCCTATCCCACTATCCACTATGACCCCCTTACTTTTAATCTCGTGGAATTCCACTGGAAGATTCTCTGGAGACCATTTTAACCAATTCATATTTAGGCTTTAAAGCAATTGCCTTTCATATCCATTTAATAGCTTTTTCATTTTTGTTATATTGCCTTTGCACCAAAACTCTAAAATAGTTTTACTTAGATTGAAAAACCACACTGTGTGTTTCTGTGTCCCACTATGTTATTTATAACACTTCCTTACTTATATTTGCGAATATTCTTTATTAAAATGTTAAGAATAGAAAGTACTTTGTCAGGATCATCTAAAGTCTCACACAGTAAATAAACAAAAATACAATTCAGTAAAACATGTCCAAGAGTCCAGTGCAAGTGTCCTACAATGTAAACATATGAAAGAAATGTCACCGGTGGGCCCCAATATTGTGATTGTACAAAAAGCAATTGAATTTCAAGGTAGGCACTTCACTCTATCAAGAACATATTGCCAAAAAGTAACAATGTATTACTATTACTCTTTTAAGAATGATATGAGTTATTTCACAAGGGACACATTAAAAGGGACCAAATGAAAGATTATTACTGTAATAACACAAGCATAAATGACCTGATGCAGAGACGCCAACAGGAATCCAAGGGCCCAGGAAATAATCTAATGTTCAGGACCCAAACCACAGTCCAAAGTATAAATAAATAGTAATTACATAACTGTCCAAAAAACTGAACTAATAACTAAATTATTTTAAATCATAACAAGGCCACATTCAAATCACTTTCATTTCAACACAGGGCATTGATGTCACATCTTTTCAATTCATAACCTACTCAGTCACAATCAGCCACCACTTATCTTCAACACATTGTGAAGTTGTTTTGTTTGGTCGGTTTTGTTTGTTTGTTCTTGACTGTCACCTGTCCTTTAGGTTCTGCTTGATTTCACCTGTTTTCTTACGCACCTGTTGATTACATTCTCTATTTCTATCTGTGCTGTTCTTTGGTTCAATGTAAAGTATTGCTGTAAGTTTGTTTGAGACATACTAAGGCCTTTCAAACTGTTATTTACACTACCTGAGTTTTGATTACAACATAGTCCATAGACCATCTTTCCTGCCTAGCGATTTTGTACATTTGCCTTTTGAGGATTCTATATTATGATGTTTTGCCTGTCCCACGACTACGTTTTGTACCTTGCCCTTTGCTAAAGTAAACTACACTCCACGACTGGATTCCGAACTCCTGTCTTGTGTGGATCATTACAAACATTTTCACATTGTCTTTAAAATGTGTCCTTCCATTTCTGTGTTCCTTGTTTTGGTTGCATGGTGGCATTGTTTTCGCCGGATAGATACTGTAGTTTGATGTTGGGTAAATTTAAGTTGGTTAAATGACATTTGTTTTCTTAAAGCTGCACTAGGTAGGGTTTTTTCCCCCTAAAAAAACAATTACAGCATTTTGCAATGACTCACCAGTCAGAATGCAGTTCCACACCAATGCCCAATAATGACATTCCAAATAAAAATATAAAAACTAGAATTACCTGTTCCAAATACATTGTGAAATTTGAGTTTGACTTATTCTTAGCCTTGCTATTGTTAGCTTAGGGTTCCTGGTAGCTAGATACAGAGAGTTGGCCTAAGTCTTCTTTTGCTTTGTTGCCATTTTGTAGTGCATGCAGTAGACAAGAGAGAACCTGACAGTTTGTCATCCTGGTCTCAAGCTGCCATTATTGTTTCTTAAGATAAGCAAGCTGCGCTCCCCTATGGACAAAAAAGTAGCGTTGGCACTGGTGTTAGGGCATCACTCTGATTATATGTAGGTAAAACAAACCATTTTTACAGAAAAAGGTTGAATCATAACACTGTATAAAAACAGCAACGAGAAAAAACATGAATCCCTTCATCAATGCAATTCTTCTGTTTAACAACTGTGTAACTATCTCGATAGTACCAAATACTAACAATGACAGATTAGTTAATAATTATATTCAAGCCAACCAAGTGGACCTTGGGCCTGGGCTCGGGACAACGTTCACGGTTGTTGTCCCCCTGTTGGCGTCACAGCTTGGGCATGAGACATGAGATTTCCCAGTCCAACTTTCTAGCCGGTCCGTCTATGAGTGTGCATTGAGGTGTAATCTTCTGATATGCGCTTTAGACACACACAGTACTACCCCCCACAGTACTACTCTCCTGGTCTTTTTCGGTAAGGGAAGATGAGAAGAAAGTCATGTTATTGTTTAAGGCTTGTGAAAGTTGTTAAGCAGCTTTCTACACAGGGGCCCTTTATGTCTCAAATAAACAATTATTGTAGTATAAATATCTTTTGTATCAGTATCAGACAGAATGTCATTTTTATTTGTGATTTTTTTTTTCCTGCTTATACGTTAACCACACATGTGCACCACGTTTCATGGTCTTTACACAATATTAGTGTTTGAAGTGTTTCTACTTTCGTAATACACACACACACACGACAGACCCACGCCTCAGGGCATTTCTTGTGGAGTGCAAGGAGATCAGTGCACCATGGAAGGGAGAAATAACTGGGCCACAAGACCCACCTCCTACATGTGTCTGTCACACACCCACATACAACCATCTGCCTCAGTCCCCCACACCTGTGGCCTGTCGTGTCATTCAGTAGTCAGTGCTCCCACAGACTAGACCCCCAGACAGTCACACACCCTGACAGCAGCGATCCTCCTGGAGTGGAGCAAACACAATGACCTCCTGAATAATAAGGACTGGAATTAATATGGCAGGTAATAAAAAGAATAATAATTCAAATTAAAAAAAGATTGACTGTCGTCCAATTTGGCCCTGTGAACGCTTGTATTTACAACTGCCCTGTCCGCTCCCCTCCCCTCGCTTCTCCTCGTCTCCTCTCAGCCCAGCTGGGGTAGAGGAGCTGTGGAGGCTGGGACAATGCTGTGCCAAGGCCATATTGATCATGTCTCTCCAAGTGGGAGGAAAAAGAGATTGTGAAAGTCCGAACAACAACCACCAGAATTAGCCAGAAACATAGCCAACGTCACGCTTGACAAAGAGAACAGATTCCACCCACCCCCCCCCCCCACCCACACACATAAACACACACACACACACACACACACACACACACACACACACACATACACACGTAGACACATCGGCCCAAATATGGTCAATACCAGCATACTGCAAGTTAGTATGAATCTAAAAACCGGTACCAATCCCTATAATAGCCTCCAATACAATACTTTCATACAGTGCTTAACTAAGTGAACAGTTCTACAATGCCAGTTAGGTCTTAATTTGGTCGACTATAACATCATCCTAGCGTAGAAAGCCAATACATTCAGATCAATCAGAACACATTTTGATTCATATTGTCCAGCCCTTGGCACATGCCTAGTTTAAATATCCGCACGAACACACACACACACACACACACACACACACACACACCCCACTCATTGCCCCTCCCAACAGAAGCCCTATGGTCATTTCATCAGCACCACAGTGGGCCTGCAGAACCTCAATCCATAAACATTGATTCACACTTCGACAGCACTTTTTCATTCATCTATTTACTCATTCATCCACTTATCCATTTCATCTCAAAGCTGACCCAGCTCCATACTATATGGATAAAGTTTAGTCAATGATTAATTCTGGAAGGAGAGTTTCAGAGCTTCTAACAGAACAATTTGAGCAAAGTTTTTTTTTTTCTCCAGAGAGAAAGAAAGTATATTGTTGCAGGGTGTTTTTCCATGGCCATCAATCAAAAAGTTTTTTTTCTCTCTCCCTCTCCTGCTCTTTCTTTTTCTCTCTCTCGTTCTCATTTTCTCTCTCGCACTCTCTTGTTCTTTGTCTGTATGTCTGTTTGTCTGTCTTACTCAAGGCAATGATCTTTAGAATCTACTCCATAGATGACAACATGCAAAGGCAGAAACAGAATTTCATTAACATAGAATTGAGCAGGCTGAGGCAGACTAACATGCTTTAAGACAACTGTCACAGAGATACTTTTACAAAAGTGTATGATATTACAGCTGCCAAAAACACTGCTTCTTTTTTCTATACAGCAAAAAGAAACACAAACACACAGGTGATTGACTTCTAAAATCACCTGGAATGTAAAACTAGCCACTAGGGGCTAGGTTAAACATTACATATTTATTTTTTTATTTTAAGACTTTCCAAACGAAAAAACTCTTTCTCTAACAAATTATAAACATATACATAACCTTAAACTTCATTCTAAGAAAGTTGAGATATTCAAGGGAAAGCAGTGGCGTGATTTCTGCATCCTTAACTCATCTACATCATTGTTGGAGCAACAAACTCCATAAATCCAAATGCTAAGGAGTGAATGGAAAATCACCCACTTACAAATACATTCTTTAAAAGTACCAGTTGGAGCTAAAAAAATATTCAACTACATTCAGTAGAGCCTCTAGAACAAGGAAGTGGACAATGAAGGAAAAATAAATTAATACATGTTCCCCCATCAAAAAATGATCAGTACATTAGTAGAAAAACTTTTTATGGAAAAACTATAGAATCTGCTTTTTTTTCAGGAAAGCTACTGGATAGGTTCTACAGCTTCATATCAAATCGCAAAATTCATATCAAAAGAATTACATACAGTTAGGTCCGGAAATATTGGACTCTGTACGCCATCACAATGGATTTTAAATTAAACAACTGACATACAATTGAAGTGCAAACCTTCAGCTTAAATTCAAGGGGTTGAACAAAAATATTGTACGAAACGTTTAGGAATTGCTAACATTTTCATACACATTCTCCGAATGTACCAAACTTTTGTTTGGCCACTGCTAATCATCCTGTGATATGAATGGTGGATTTTTGTTGCAGCCTAAGGATGGCCTGTTTCACTTGCATTGAGAGCTCCTTCCAAAGCAGCTTCCACACCTGGAATCAACTCAGACCTTCTATCTGCTTAGTTGATGAAGAAATAACACCATGGACACCTGTCCATGAAACAGCTTCTGAGTAATTTGTCCAATTCCTTTGGGTCCCTTGAAAAAGAGGGTGCTACATATTAAAGAGCTGTAATTCCTAAACCCTTCTTCCAATCAATTGAAATGTGAATACCCTCAAATAAAAGCTGAGAGTATGCACTCAAGGCCATATTCATTATTTAACGTTAACTTTAATACATTTCGGTAAACAGACAAAATAACAAAACTCGTGTCAGTGTCCAATTATTTCTTGACCTAACTGTATGTTAACTTTGCACACATCATTTTGTGTCCTGGACCTGTGAACATAAATCAGTGCAGAAGAAAACCTTTTCATTTACCCCCGGACATTCAAGTCCTCTGGATAAACATCAAGGACTAAAATGAGATTGTGAGACCTTGTTGCACACGTAACCTGTAACATACACCCACACAGCACATACTCAGACAGACAACACACACATCAGTAAACACACACTAAGAGCGCATTACAGTTTCTGGCTTGTAGACAGGCTGTTGGAGACAGCGACGGTGCAAATTAAATTCCATTTAAGCCTAATCCCATTTCCAAACTCTGCCGGGGCCCACTGCTATTGTGACAGTCAGGGAAATCTGTATCAATTGTTCCATTGCGGGAACTGATGGAGAAACACGATACATTGTAAATAATGGAGCTGAGGAGGGGTGGGACCGGGACAGGGTCGGACAAACATGTCGGAGTCAAGAGTGTTAGAGAGGACTGCAGGAGACGGGCAACCGACAGAAGGAGACAGACAATGACTGGAGCAGAGAGAGGGGAGGGATAGAGGGATTGAAGAGGGAAAGAGAGAGGAGGAGAAGGGGGAAAAGGTAGCGAGAGAGAGAACAGTGGGAGAAAGGAGAGCAAAACAATGCACCGTTTCAAACCGTGCAGATTCTCTTGACATTTCATGGTCATTACTGCTTTGTAGCGACACACACACACACACACACACACAGACACACACACAACCACACCATCAACAAGGAGGCGGAGGAGGGGGGGGGTCAGGGTATTTGAGTGCAGAACAACTTAAATAAAAACAGACTACGGCATCATCCTAAACCATTACTGCATTCTCCATGCAACGACTCCATGCTGCCAATCCACACTACCACTCCAAGTACCTACTCCATGTTACTACGCCACGTACCTACTCCACGTACCTACTCCACGCTACTACTCCACGCTACTCATACTACTATTACTCCGACTCTGACTCCTACTAGAACACACACAAACACACTCCAGGCCATCTGGAGTGACACGGCAGCTGTGTTCCCAGTGGGAATAGGAGAATGAAGAAACAAGAATAAATTCAGTGTGCGCTCCATAGTAACAGCACCCCTCTAATTGAGGACAGGCAGAGCAAGAATGTGACGGACTGGGTCTAAATATGTTCTGTTTCAAGAAACAAAATGGTTCCTACTCACAGCATGCCAGAAGTGATAGTATTACCACAAGAACCACTATTTATTGGTCTTGTTTACCTTCGTTTTTAATAAAGAATGTAGCTATTTCTATGACTTTTAACAACAAAAAGGAAGATGCTCCCCAAAGACGAAAAAACAAACTTTTTTTACACAAAGGAAATACACTGAAGATTAAATCACAGCATTACAGAGACATCCAAGGTAGCATCAGAATGTGAGAATGCCGCTCGGCTTCGGCTCAAAGAAAATACTCGAGGAAGGACAGTAGACGTTGCGTGGATATTCACTAACACCTCCACCCACTTTTCCCATTCTCATTCGTTTCACATCCAACCAGAAATTCACATTCCAATTCTACAGTCAGTCCACGTCTTTGCTGGCACTCAAATCCAGCCGTTTCTTTGTGCATGCAGCAGGAGCCTGGCACCTCCTCAGGTCAGTGTGGTTAAGGCTGACAATTTCTGTCAACAGACCCATCACTAACCCCCATTACTCACTCACACTCTCTCTGCTCCACTCCTCAGTCACCTTTTCATTCACTCCCTCTGTTTTGACTAAACAGCTTGTTCCCCCAGCCCTTACTAACCACCGCAGCCTTGCTCATACAATCCGCCTCGCCCCCATTCCACAACTTGTGCTCTGAATTTGACCTCTCGTCTATCCCCTTCCCCTCTCCCTTCCTTCCACGTTCTCATTCCCCTGAATCGTCACCCATTTGCTCCTTCTATTTCTCACTCTTTGTTCTGTTCTCCTGCTCCTTCCCCCGTTCCCTCCGGCCACGCCCCTTCATCTCGCCACTGCACCTCGCAATCACTCACCTTCGGTTCCTATCCATCCCCCATAATTCTCCCGGTTGCCTTGGACTGCTGTCTGACTGGGCTAGGTCCCAAATGCCCCCAGGTCATAGCAGTCCACCATAAGAAACATGGTCTCAGACCGGTACCTCAGTAGTGCACAGGCCGGCCATTTCCAATGGAAGATTTAAGGGCCTCTTCATGAGCTAATCAGGTTGTCATCGGTGCGGCCAACAGCACAAGCTCTAATAAGTGAAGGCTTGTGTTTGTTGGCCAACGGTAGAGCATGGCAGACGGAGTGTGTGTTTAAATACAGTAGGTGACGCAGCCAAGAGCATATTGCGAACGCTGCCTCGGGGATCGATGTCCCGGCCCCTGGGGCGCCCTGGAACAACACACAAAGACTAAACCTAGCACTCAATGATAACGTGAAGATGGCCTGAGAAAACACCACTCGTTTGTTTCATCTCACCTCCTAACAGGGTGTGTATGTGTGTGTGTGTGTGTGTGTGGGAGGGTGGGTGTATGTGTGTGTGGGAGGGTGTGTGTGTGTGTGTGTGTGTGTGTGTGTGTGTGTGGGAGGGTGTGTGTGTGTGTGTGTGTGTGTGTGTGTGTGTGTGTGCACGCGCAAGTATAACAAAACACAACAACTTCCTTCGACCAAACAGACCAATGGTCTCTTCTATTTCCGAACTCCAGCCAGCAGACTCTACATCATCCAATTCCCGTCACCCCATCATACCCCACTACGCCCAATTACTCACGGCCAATCTCTCTTCAACAGCCACACTACCCGCCTTCGCCCGGCTATGTGCTATCAACACACCCCAGCCTCACCCAGTTGGCACCGTCCCATTCCGTTACTCCCCATCACGTCGCAACCCCTCCCACCAAGCCCTATCTCCCAAAAAATCTGCCCAAAACCTCAACCTCGCCAAATCCAATCTCCGTTCCTCTCCAGTATCTCCTCAGCCCATGTCCCTGACTTCCTCCAGGCTCCTCTGCACACCATATGAAACCCCCTGCAGGCGGTGTGCCCTGAGCACTAAGACCCAACCTCTCCCACTGTGCTCTTTTCCCCGGCTTTGATTTTCTGTCCATCAAGGGGGCGTGGATTAGCGCTCTCTTGTTTATCTGCTCGTCAGTTTAATCTATCTATCACGGAGCCATCCGCTCTGGACGTCGCTACCCGGCCACTGCATTAATCCCCTATCAGCCGGCCAGCCATCCATCATGCCGCTGTCTATCACGTCAGATCCATCATCCGCCCATCTGTCTCCACTGCCTGTACACAGGGATGATCTCCGGAAGAAGGGCCCGCGAGGGAGAGGGGAGAGTGGGGGAAATGGAGAGAGGAGAGAGGGAGATGAGGAAACATAGGGAAATAGGGATGGGAGGGAGAGAGAAGGGTGAAATGACGTTGTGTGCCCCCCACCCATCTTGCTGAAAGCTTTCTTTTCATGTCACTACATGCTTATTACCCGTTCTGTTTGTTTCCCTGTAATTTGTTTGTTTTCCTCGCCTTGCAAATTCCAGCCAGTGGGAAGAGTGCCAGCCTGCCAGAGGATGTTGGTACGCTGCTGAGAACCACGACGTTCATTCACACCCCCAAAACACCCCAAAAATCCAGTGCATGCTGGGAAGACCTAGGCCCCCACCCACCGGAGTGAGACAGACACCGCTGAGCGGGAATAGGCCGGGATAGGGTCTAAATCCTCCAGCTTTACTAAGACTCAATATCAGGGTTAATTCAGGGTCAATTGTATTTCCATCAATATCTGCTAACATAGGGGTGATTGAAAGGGCATGTGTGAAGGTGATTGGAGGACATATGCTAGGCCTGACAGAGTCAACAATGTAACGTGTTACTCAGTTCAGGTTCAGTTGAGTGTACACACAGGGAGGTAGAAGCTAGTGTGTAGAAGAGCGAGTGAGTACCAAGACATTCTGATTAGGGCACCCTTTAAGTACCAATCCATTCTGATTAGGGTACCCTTTCAGTACCCAACCATTCTGATTAGGGTACCCTCACAGTACCAGGCGCCGTTCATAAGGTAAGGCATTGCCAACTGGAGTGATAGCCATCCTTCTTCAAGATAGCTTTTACCCTGACATACGCATCTCCCAATAAACCACCACCAAAGCACCCCGAGACCATCACATTGCCTCCACCATGCTTGACAGACCATGACAGATCCTCCAGCATGTTTTCATGTGGTCAGTGTCTCACAAATGTTCTTCTTTGTGATCCAAACACCTCAAAATGTTGTCTGTCCATAACACTTTTTTCCATCCTTCCTCTTTCCAGTTTATGTGTTATTTTTCCCATCTTAATCTGACCTTTTTTATTGGCCAGAGATATGACTTTTATTTACAAATTTGCCTAGAAGGCCAGCACGAGACTGGTGTTTTGTGGGTATAATTTAAGGAAACTGTCAGTTGAGAAACTCAAACTAAACACTCTAATGAATTTGTCCTCCTGCTCAGTTGTGCACCGGGGCCTCCCACTCCTCTTTCTATTCTGGTATGAGACAGTATGTGCTGTTCTGTGAAGGAAGTAGTACACAGGATGGTACAAGATATTCAGTTTCTTGACCATTTCACACATGGAATAGCCGTCATTTCTAAGACAAAATAATAGACTGAGGGTTTCCTAATGATCAATCAGCCTTTTATAATGATAAACCTGGATTAGCAAACACAACTTGCCATTGGAACACAGGAGTGGTGGTTTCTGATTATGGGCCTCTTTAAGCCTATGTAGAGATTCCATTAAAAAATCTGCCATTCCCAGCTCCAACAGTCATTTACAACATTAACAATGTCTACACTGTATTTCTGATTAAGTGGTTGCTCATTTAATAGATTATTTTGCAAAAACAAGGACATTTCTTATGCACCCCAAACCTTTGAACGGTAGTTAATTCCAGGGACAACTTGTCCATAAGTAGTTAGCCTACAAAGGTCAGTGGTCAACATTGGAAATAAACATTGCAGTAAAAAACGAATTGTGTAAAACAATAAGAAATTGTATTTTTTTTTATAAATTGAAATAAGTCAGCTAATAATTCTATATATTCTTACTAGTACATGATAATTACACCAATTATCACCATAAAGGTATCCCCAGAATTACATGTTAGGTGTTGGTCTTAATAACCAATTTAACATTCATGGTAATTATGAGGTGAGAAATTGCACTTACTGAGTAATTAATAACAACTTTACCTTGGAAATGCATAATAAATATCTGAAAGAACTCCTCCAGTGGGTATAGCTAGGCTTACTATTTTTTGGAAAGGATAAATACAGCAAAACCTTAATAAATGTATAATTTGAAAATATAAAGGGATATATAAATTACATTCTAAGCCCTTATGGCCTGTGCTGTCTTCAATATAGATTTGTATGTGCAAAGAGGTCAAATAAAACATTTAAATTAAATTGTATTCAAAATAATAATATAGCTATCTAATATAATAAATGATCCACTACTAATAAATGACCACAGAGTTCAGCAAGAGCCAATGTATAGAAGGTAAACAGCAAAAATTGTCAGTCAATCATTTCACAACTTTAGAACAGATATAATGGTGATCATCACTGTAGTTATTATGACTGCAAACTGTCAGTATAGCTCCTGAAATAATTGATCATTGTGAATTCCAATTTTTATTAAATACAAAAAAGATTATCCATCTATATACCTACCCCGTTTTTGTTCTGGGTTTATCCTTAAAAATGATGGGAGGATGGAGGAAGGCTCCGTCCTTCATCTATAATGAGCACAAACAAACATCTCCAAACAAACGGTGCAGTTTGACTGGTGCTGCGTCATTGTAGACAGCTGTCAGGAAGCATCCATCTTTATTCTCGCTGGAACACAGTTCATTACAAGACTCCAATCTCAGGTCTGAGTTGGAACAAACAGTATACATTACACAACACACGGTATTTGAGGATGCACAATGGTGTTTGTACGCGTGTGTTTGTGTATGCGCTAAATTGTGGTGTTGTCTGAGTTGGAGTGGCGGTTTAATATTATTTCTAAGTACAGTACCTCCTGCTCTCATTGCTGTGACTCCAATAAAGGTGTAAAACCTGCCATCCATAACAGACCCAATTACCACTGCCAAAACAAACACACGCACACACACACACACACACACAGACACACACACAGACACAGACACAGACACAGATAATTAATCAGGCCTTAGACAAATAGCTGTATAAATACAGTGGATACCCAGATCAATAGTGTACTCTCAATTCATTTGAGTTCACAGAGATGTCAATTTCTGTATAGTTCCATAACACACTGATAATATGGCCACCACCACATTCATTCACTAGATCAATAAAGCCAATCTTTCAAATAAATCAAGTTACAAGCAAAGCAATGAGCCATTTCCAGGGGAGAGATGGGCATGCAGAATTCCCTATTGCCAAGGAATTTACAATTACCTATTAAAAAGACATTTGAAATTCACTGACATTTTCTATTCCCAATTAGAGACAAATTCCCTTTTCCCAAATTGTTTAAAAAAATCTAATTCCAGAGGCATTTTCAAATCCCTGTTCTAGATTACAGAATATTAATTTCCCAAATCCACTGGCATTTTCATCTCAGCCATGCTGTCGGTCGGTAAAGTTCAAAACAACTGTTTAGCTCTTATCAATAAAATACCAATAGAGTTAGGACACGGTTGTAATGCAAAGTAAGTACAATAGTAGTTGGTTTCATTTGATGTCAGGCTAATGATTTGGAGGTGTGAAGACATTTGGTCCGTGTGGTTAGAACACGCTGTGTGGTCAGTGGAAGACTGTGAGGTCATGTGGTCGGTGTAATGTAGAATGTGTGGTATATGACGTGTGGTTTGTTTGATAGTGTATTTATTGGAGGCGCAGAGTAGAAATGGTGCAAGGACAATGAACACACAAGGTGATATTACATTTCCCACTAAATTCATGTAAACATGTATCTGTATCCTGTACATGACAATGAAAACACTTTAGTGTAGTCCACTGGAGATGTATCGGCCAGCAATCAGTTTGGACTGATTATAGGCAAAAATTTAAGAATCAGTATTGGCTGATTGCTATAAATGTACCTGCTATTTCAGACAGATTGTGCTTTTCAGTGTTTCCCCTGTGCTCATTTTACTGTGGTGCTCTGGTATTGCAAAAGCATAGCAAGAAAAAATATATTCATGACATAAACTTCTCATTAGGCCCATCAACAGCATTGTCTTATACAGATAATCTGTCGAGTTACAACACTGTTCTTACGGTTACGGAGATGCTGGTGCTATTGTATTCATGAGTGACTTGAGAAACACAGAACACAGTGTCCTCATAGTCAGAGCCAGCCAATTAATCCAGCTCACTCTATGCAGACCAGCCACGCGAGCAACTGTGCATGGTCAGTAAGGGAAAGGGAGAGGGAGCGCAAAGAAACAGCGCATGTATTGTGAAAGCGTGCCGAAGGGGATCGCTGAAAGATTCATTTCCAGCGAAATAAACTTTTTACACATATCTCTAGTGAGCTAGCAAATGCCGGCTACAGACAGACACATGCGAGGGCTGTTGTTTCTGTTAACACGGAAATCTCCTTTTAGGTACAGCTGAACATTTCCAATCTGTGATATATTGGCTTTGAGTAGACTCAGGTGATACCAAAGAGCAGCAATATACATTACTTGTTACTAGCAGTACTCGTGTACTTTTTTGGATTATGTGATTGGCAGTAAATATTTTGAATGTACTTGGTACATTTGCTCGTGAACCCAAAAGTTAACTTGATGTCCTACCTAGAAGACTGAAGTGCTTTTAAGACTACAAACTATGTCAGAGCACTTAACGATCATCAGAAATATAGCTGATATAAATAAATGACTTCTTAGCAAATTACTCCCTACCAAAGACCAACAACGGCATTTGATGAAGCAGTTTTTAAGGTTAATTACCTTACCTATCTTACTACATTTATATCCAGGAGTTGGAAAATGTAAAATAACAAAAAGGGAATGTGTATTTATCATTTATTTTATACATTATCCATTCATTGTCAGAATTATTTTGTTAATGAAATATAGGGAAAGGTAACCTTCGTATGATTGAATTTACAATTATTGAAATAAGAAGCATAAAAAGCAACATTTTTCTTTAGTGAAATGTATGCTAGAATACACAGGTACAGAAATGTCAAAACAATGGCATCAGTCTATTGTGGTATATTAATATCGCTATAGGTGTCAGTGTATCCCAACCATCCACATTAAATGATTTAAGCTATGAGATGTGATATTTTACAGTTAATAGCATTTGAACTGCAAGGAAACTAGTCATCGTGTCATTAAGTATGTCAAGTGAGAGGAAATAATGACAAACGAGTGAAACAGTCAGTGTAGATTTTGCGCTATTGAAACAGTCAGTGTAGATTTTGCGCTATTGAAACAGTCAGTGTTGATTCAGTTCTTGTGAATTGGTTTCCATGAATTCAGTTATAGTGTAATGGTCAGTATACATATTGTCCTGCAATGGATTGTTGTTGACCATGAACGTGAACATCAAAGAGGGGAGGAGGTGGGTCAGAGGACAGATGGACAGAGGACAGGGGGCAAAAGAGAGGAGGAAAGTGGGAAGATGAGAGATGGACAGGAGACGAGGGTCAGACGAGAGATGGAGAGGCGGCAGAGGAGAGAATGAGCCAGAGGAGAGGAGTCTGGAGCAGACCACACGGCCATTCTCTGAAGAGATGTCATTATTAATCCAATGCACTCCCTCTCACTCTCAGTAATATAATTATGTACAGTGTTGTAAAAAAATGCCAATAATATTGATGTTAAAGGAAAATAAATAAACAGATAATTATTAGTCATGTTTACAATGTTGTTGGGCTTCACTGGTTGCCCTTTTCTCATGACAACGGAACACACATCTTGCCGCTGTGATTGTACAGCAGATATGGAAATGAAGCAGTGTTTTTCCCATGTTTTCACCTTGTGTATGTTTGTTAGGAAATATAGTACGTCTGTACCTTACAATATGGAGGTAACCGAAAACTACAGCTCCATTTACACCAAAGCCTATTCTGAACTCTTGATGGCAGGGCCATACACCATGAATATGTACTGTACAGTCATGTTTTTTCTTCTTAATTTTGTCACATTGGTAAATATTTGCATTCCAATTTCCTCAGATTTTGTGTTGATTCTTTCTAGTGCGTGAACTTGTTCTCTTTTGTTGCCCCATTATTTGTTTAGGCCTATCTGTGTTTCTGCCTTTGGCTTTGCGGAGTCTCTCTTTAAACAACCCAGAACCAGTTGGCCTTCTTGATTCAAAAGTCAGAAAGATTAGAGTTGAAGCTGCATTACTATCCCATGATGCTGTAAATAATACAGAAAAGGAAGTTACTGTGTGGGATGCAAATTGTATTCAAATATTTAAGAACATTTGTCTTTTTGAGGATCGTGGATCGGGATATTGAGGGCGGATCGGACCTAGTTTCCAGATAATGAGGAACGTGCTAGCGCACAGGATAGCAACGAAGTGTTCAGGAATAGCCCATTTTAATTTGTTATCATTTAATGCAGTATGCCATCAACATTTAAATGGTTTGTATTCTTTCCCTCTCCCTCCTGCTCTAGGTGCTTAAAGGTGTTGTTCCATCTGCCTATGCTTTACGCTGTGGGTGTTTTGGTGGCTTATTTATGAATCATCATAAAAGCCACATTGGTTTTTCACCCTGTCTCCAAATGAGCCCCATACTGCACCTCTTTCTGTTTCTTCCATCTCTCCCCTCTTCCTCCATCTCCTCGCATTACTCTGTTCCTTCCATCACGCCCCTCTAACTTCATCTCTTCACCTCTCGATGCTCCTTCCATTTACCCCCTCGTCCTCAATCCTCCCTCCTCTCTTCCTCAACCCTCCCTCCTCTCTTCCTCAATCCTCCCTCCTCTCTTCCTCAATCCTCCCTCCTCTCTTCCTCCATCTCCTTTCCTCTCTTCCTCCATCTCCTCTCCTCTCTTCCTCCATCTCCTTTCCTCTCTTCCTGCGTCTCCTCTCCTCTCTTCCTCCATCTCCTCTCCTCTCTTCCTCCATCTCCTTTCCTCTCTTCCTGCGTCTCCTCTCCTCTCTTCCTCCATCTCCCATCTCTCCACACACAGGCAAATAAACAGCTGCCTGAGGTCCCGTGTTGCTTCCTTGTGGTTCCTTTTCCCTCACAGCTCAAAACCCTGGCTGACACACACAAACACATAGAACAACACACACACACACACACACACACAAAAACAGCTAAAACAACACACAAAAACACACACAAAGACACACAAAACAGGTAGAACAACACACACACACAAACAGGTAAAACAACGCACACACTCACACACAAACACGTAAACAACGCACACACTCACACACAAACACTCTCTTCAAACATACCTATTCCAGAGGGAATGTTGCTGACACAAATAACAGCTCCCCTCACACACAGCAGAGCCTGACAGAGCTGCACAGTCCTCTGTGGACTGACTCATGTCAGTCTCAGGTGAGAACTGCTGCTACCCGTACAGAGCCGGTAACCCCCCCCCCCCACACACACAACACACATGCGTGCGCACACAAGC
>JACXGJ010009295.1:0-24633 GCA_016801105.1 Esox niger
AGATAGGCATATCATTCATGAAAGTCTACCATAAAGAACAGACTTCATGAAAGCAAATACAGAGGGTTCACCACAAGGTGCAAACTATTCATATTCCTCAAGCATGGAAAGGTCAGATTAGACTGCCAAAAAACATCTATAAAAAACCAGCCCAGCATTCTTTGGACAGATGAAACTAAGATCAACCTTGTGATGGTAATTCCATCGATAGACACTCTTAAAAGAGTAAATACAGAGGCAAAATTCTCTCACAATTAGCAGTTTATTTGCAAATAGAGCAACTCGTCAAACGCTTAAAGAATTATCATTTGAGGAGCCTCTAAAGGAAAATACATTAACAGTCAGTATTTATAACAGTTTAAAGGGGTATGGTAAGATGCTACCTAGCTATCTTTGGTCGCATAGGTTTTACCCAAAGGGCGGGCTGTCCTCCCCCACATGGGTGACATTTTCAACTCTTGAAGAGAATTTGCAGCATCTTGACAAACAATAGATACCCTGTTGGGTTATACTGATGGGCAGATTAATAAGTAACCCTATAATCTGCCGATACCAGTCAATGATGCTCCCTAGGCAAATACTAGATCCCCTCTCCTACATTTCCTAAATATGTCACAACCAGAGACCAGAGATTCATACTAGGTAATAGATAAGCAAACATGTCTCCAATGTACATGAGTTAAGAAATTGCCACAACAACCTCTACCTGAATGATGGGTAGAAAAATGTACGGAGGAAAGTATGGAGCATACTACATCACGGTGGAGGCAGTGTGATGGCATGCGCATTCATGGCTTCCATCATTATTGCTGATGTGGCAGATGACAGAAGCAGCGATATGAATTCTATAAATAGGGGATAAATTGCCAGCTCAGATTCAGCCAAATTCAACGATGTTGATAGGATGCCGCTTCACTTTACAGATGGACAATGACCTAAAACGTACTGCCAAAGCAGCCCAGTAGTTTTTTTATGGCAAATAGCTGCAATATTCTTCAATGGCCGAGTCTATTACTTCAACTCCACCTGATCGAGCATGCATTTCACTTACTGAATACATCTTAAAGCAGAAAGACCGACGAACAAACAACTGAAGATAGCTGCAGTAATATCCTGGCAATAATTGATTGTGTAAATTTGTCCAATTATATTTGAGCCCTGAAATAAGGGGACATAGATCAGACTTTCAGCTTTAATAAAAAAAGTCAAACTTCAATTTCATCTCTGTAATTTCATTTCAAATTGAAATAGAAAAGAAAAAATGTATTGGATGGTAAATGTATCAAGCGTCTTCAACTTTTCTAACTGTAATCAGTGTTGATAAGCCATCATATGTCTTTAGCTGGTAGCCAGCTGTTGTTCAGATGGGATTGCATTAATGGGCACAATGGAAAATGGAATTCATGCTCCAACATGCGTGAAACCGCAGAAAACAATCTGAAATATTTTTACTGGTAGAACATACACCGACTGATCAGCCATAACATTATAACCACCTGCCTAATATTGTGTAAGTCCCTTTTTTGCAGCCAAAACAGCCCTGACCCGCGAGGCATGGAATCCACTAGACCTCTGAAGGTGTGCTGTGGTATCTGGCACCAAGACATAAGCAGCAGATCCTTTAAGTTCTGTAAGTTGTAAGGTGGGGCCTCTATGTATCAGACAGGTTTGTCCAGCACATCCCACAGATGTGCAATGGGATAGAGATCTGTGGAATTTGGTGGCCAAGTCAACTCCTTGAACCAGTTGTGTTCCTCAACCATTATTTATTACTTCGTAGCAGGGCACATTATCCTGCTAGATAAATGCCATCTGGGAATACCGTTGGCATGAAAGTAGGTAGGTGGTACGTGTCAAAGTAACATCCACATGAAAGGCAGGACTCAAAGTTTCCCAGCAGAACTTTGCCCTACTGCTCCGCTGGCTTGCCTCCTTCCCATAGTGCACCCTGGTGCTGATTGTTCTCCAGGTGAGTGCGGCACATGAACCCGGCCACCTTCTTCTATTGCTCCATGGTCAAGTTCTGATGCTCATATTTCCATTTTAGGCACTTTTGGCAGTGGACAGGGGTCAGCAAGGCCACCCTGTCTGGTCTGCAGCCACACAGCCCCATAGGAAACAATCTGTGATGCACTGTGTGTTCTGACACCTTTCCATCAGTACCAGTATAAACTTTTTCATTAATCTGGGCTACAGTAGATCATCTGTTGGATCATACCAGGCAGGTCAGCCTGTGCTCCCCATGTGCATCAATGAGCCTTGGCTGCCCATGACCCTGTTGCCGGTCGGTTCACTGCTATTCCTTCCTTGGACCACTTTTGATAGGCACTGACCAGTAACATACCACAAGGGCTGCAGGTTTAAAGATGCTCTGGCCCAGTTGTCTACCCATCACAATTTGGTTATTGTCAAATTTGCTCAGATCCTTATGCTTGTCCCTTTTTTCATGCTTCTGACACATCAATTTTGAAGACAGAATATTCACTTGCTGCCTAATATATAACACCAACTGACTGGTGCCATGATAATGACATTATCAGTATTATTCATTTCACCAGTGGTCATAATGTTCCGGCTGATCAGTGTATACTGACATTGCAGTCTGGGCTGGCCTGCACCTTCAAATTCCAAAGATGTGGCCAACACCATGTCATTATTGTTGAGATTTTCTGTGTTGTCTTTGTTCTTAGGCCAACAACAACAATTGCTTCAATAACTGTGAGTTATTGATGCATGCAAACTTTGCCAAACAACTCAACGATTCCAAGAGAAACTTCCACATACAGTATGGTCCATGAGGAGGGACTGAGGAGAAGCTGAAATTACAACACTTTTCTAATGCAGCCCTTCCACCAAATATTGCTACCCTGCAAAAGACATTTAAGGAAGAGGTTGTTGTATGGCACATATCTTGCTTATAACAAAGGCCATGAAATCAGTCAGGTGACAAAAATCCTTGTATAAGTACAACAGTGAGGGTAAAAAGGTATTTGATCTCCTGCTGATTTTGTATGTTTGCCCACTGACAACGGATTGCTAAATCTATTTTGATGGAAGGTTTATTTGAACAGTGAGGGACAGAATAACAACAAAATAATCCAGAAAAATGCTGATTTTTTTTATTGATACATTGATTTGCATTTTAATTAGTGAAATAGTTTAATACGTTTAAGGTGTTAAATAAATAAAATAGCGGAGATGACGGTCATAAATTAGCTGGTGTATTGTGTGGTAGAGGACGGGCCAGGAGCAGGCAGGGGTAGCAGGTCTGTGTATTCTTTTTAATATACAAACAAACACAAAACAACAGAAAAGCACAGAGTACTAAGGCAAACCGCTTAATGAAAATGAACACTCACCACATACTTCTGCAGACATGGAACAATGACTAACAACTGGGGGGAGCAGAGGAGAAATATTTAAACACATACTAATGGATTGATTGGGACCTGGTGTGAACAATGAATGACAAGACAAATGAATGGGACCGGGATGAGTTCATGGCTATTGGTGAACCGGAGAATGCGGGAGATGGCGGACCAATCCGTCACCTCACCGTCACAATGACAATGTTTTCCAATTATGGATCCAAACTGGACGGTGAGGGTCTCGGCACAGACTATATGTTTTGATAGCTAATCAAATTATTGGAAGTAGGAGGCCGTACTGCGGGGAAAACAAAATAACCTAATCTGGCAAAGAAAACCAGGAGTGAGGGTGCAACAATTTTCAATGACCAGTGGAATGAAGAAGATTGGAGTTGACTGCTCCTTTTTAAACTCACTAGTATTTTACTTCGCAATTGTGTTTTACTGGTGGTTGTAATCAAAGTTTAACATTTCGGTAAAGTCAGTAAAGTCTAACTTTTTGGTGTTTTTCTGTTTTGTTTTTTTGTGTTATTTACAGTTAAATAAAAGTACACCGACTGCTACCCCTACCTACGCCTGGTCCGTTATACCACAACGTCACATCGTGACAGAATGACTGACACGAAGAAAAAGGACCAAGTAAGTGCGAGGCAGAGTTGGATGGTAGGAGAAGTCCTCTGTTGGCTGGAAAGTGACACAGAGGAGGAATACCCCTACTGTCATCCACTGCCCTCCTGGGCTGACTGGGACTCTGACGAGGAGGAATTCCCCTACCTGTACCCACTATTCTCCTTGCCGGTGCAGCAGGAACCCCGAAGGGGAAAAAGAAGGAGAAGGCGCAAACGGGCCTATAAGCAGCCCCAAGATTTTTTTTGGGGGGTGTGCTATACGGGAGTGTGGAGGAGGTCATGCAGATGGCCTTCAGAGAGTGGGAGCGCTTCCGGGAACTCCAGGCTGCCCGGGAGCCGCAGCCAGTGCTCCCTGCTGCCCAGCGGTCGTCGCCGCCAGCCCCTCACGCTGCCCAGCGGTCGTCGCTGCCAGCCCCTCACACTGCCTAGCGGTCGTCGCTGCCAGCCCCTCCTGCTGCCCTGTTTTCACCAGAATGCGCCAGAATTCGCCAGAATCCGCTGAGGACTGGCCTTCGCCGCCAAGCCCGCCGAGGATTCTTATAATATGTTGTATTGTTAGTATTCTGTTATTGTGATGTATTATTTTTTGTGCAACCACACAAAATATTATTATTATTTAAGGTACTGCCTGAACATACCCACCCCTTTCTCTCTGTCTCTGCTTACTCTTTCCTACTATTTGTGTGCCCTGTCCGCGCTCTCGCTCTGTATGTGGAGCGTACCAGGTCTATTAGACTGAATCCTCAATTGTTTATTTGTTATTCAGATTCCCAGTTTGGTCGACCGCTTTCCATGCAGCGTCTCTTCCACTGGCTTTGTGACTGCATCGCCTTGGTATACGGAGCGCCTGGCTCTGGAGCCCCGAAGGGTCTTCGTGCACACTCCACACGAGGTGTTGCGGCCTCCTCTGCTCCTTTTCATGGAATCGGAATAGATGACATTTGCGCTGCGGCTTCGTGGCTATCGCCTTTGGCGTTTCTTCCTTTTTATTTGCTGGATGTGTCTCCCACATCCCTTGTTCATTCAGTCCTTGGCGCAGCTGGCTGGGGTCTCCATATTTAGCTGGGTATATCTTGCTGCCTTGTTTCATTCTCTATCTAGAACTACAGAACTCGTCAGCTTGTGTACATCATTGGAATTGTCACTATGTGCCAATATTTTGGGCACAGGTTCGCCTCCCCCTTGGGGCTTCCCTTGTATTATAATTTTTTCCATATAACCCCATGCCCCTCATCTCACGACGTGTGGTGCGTGAGTGTTTTTGTTGTGTTTAGGTGGAACGGATACGTTTCTATTTCACTTGAGCTCAGCATCCCTTATCCCTGGTGTGGTCTATGTCTTTTGGCTTGGGGGGGAGGATTTCTCATCATTACGCATTCAATTATCCCTTCTCTGACCTTGTCAGCTTCCAGGGATGTTTCATCTTGGGATTTAGTGGACAGTTTTTAACTAAACCCTGTGAGCAGTACTGGTTGGTCGGGCAGGGAGTACATACTTGGCTCACTTGCCCCGCCGTGAACCACTAGGAGCCAAAGCCCCTCTAGAAGGCGTAGCTCTGTGACATATAACATTAGTTACTGGGAATGTTATTCCAGTTATGAGTGGAGCGGAAGCCCCTTAGACCTGTTTCTCTGCCATCCCACTAGTATGTTGCTGAATAGACTTGGGAGGGTGTTCTGTGGGCTCATAGGTCCTATACTGGGGCAGGCGTGCCCTAATTGGCTGTTGCATCTTGCATAATGAGTTTTCAGTAAGGGCACTGACGAGGCTGGGGTAAACCACAAGGAGCTAAAGCCCCTCTAGGGGGCTCCGCTCCACTCATATAACCAGTGTGACATTCCCGGTAACAAACGTTATGATTTGAACCATATTCAACTGGTATGTATACGCCCAAACTAGTCTACTACAAAATATGAATTGTGCAAAGTACATTTATATTATTCTCATGTTAAATACATATTTCTTGCTAGTGGCAAGGAAATGTTTTTAATTTTGCTAGTAGACTTCAGTAATCTAGCTAGGAGGAAAAATCTTTTAAAAGATTTGTAACCACATCAAAAACGGAGGTACAAAAAGCTGACCGTGCTTAGCCATGCTTAGCCATGTTTTTCTTCCACTGCATCACTATGAGTTTAAACCAGTTGAAACTCTGGCACTGCGGGTTCTAGAATCTCCTTAGAATGGTTAAAAGGTGAAAATGTTATGTTCACGATGCATTTAGTTAATTGGAAGAAAAAGGTTTGGCCTGCCAGAGTCCTAATGGGTATATCCACTTGCAAACGCTGTGAAACGTACTACCGTAGTTGTCTGTTTTACGTTGGCAAGTGTTATTAATGATTCCAAATATCAGGTTGGTTACAAATATGCAAATCTTTTATATGACTACAAAAGTACTTACTTGTTTGGAGATCATATTTTACTTCATAATTTTAACCCACTGAATGCAAATGAAAACAGTAGAAAGATATTTTTACTCACTGCTTCGTAAACGTAGAAGTTATAAGCTCCATTCTTCATCTTTCATTTGAAAGGGAATATACCGCTGCAAATAACAATGTCTCGTTTGTGTAATTTCGTCAATCAGAAGCCGCATAATCGTGATCACAAAACCACAACAAAAGTCATCCTTCAGGATTTCAGCAGCAGCCCTGACTATTTAAACTTGATCTTATTCTACTGTTTAGAAGTCTACAATACAGGTGCTGGTCATCTAACTCGAATATCATCAAAAAGTTTATTTAATTCAGTAATTCCATCCAAAAAGTGAAACTTGCATAATGAATACAGTCATTCCACATAGACTCATATATTTCAAGTGTTCATTCCTTTTAATTTTGATGATTTTAACTGACATCTAATGAAAAGCCCGAAATCAGTATCCCCGAAAATTTGAATATTGTGATAAGGTTCAATATTGAAGACACCTGGTGCCACACTCTAATCAGCTAATTAACTCAAAACACCTGCAAAGGTCTTTAAATGGTCTCTCGGTCTAGTTCTGCAGGCTACACAATCATGGGGAAGATACTCATGCTTTTCATGTTCATACTTTTCAGTTGGCCAACATTTCTAAACATATTTTTTTGTATTGGTCTTAAGTAAAATACAAATTTTCTGAGATACTGATTTTGTTTTTTATTAGTTGTCAGTTATAATCATAAACATTAAATGGAATGAACACTTGAAATATATCAGTCTGTTTGGAATGACTATACATTATGTGAGAGGATTGTGAAACAAAACCCATTCAAAAATGTGGGGGAGATTCACAAAGAGTGGACTGCAGCTGGAGTCAGTGCCTCAAGAACCACCACACACAGACGTATGCAAGACATGGGTTTCAGCTGTCGCATTCCTTGTGTCAAGCCACTCTTGAACAATATACAGCGTCAGAAGCGTCTTTCCTGGGCTAAAGACAAAAAGGATTGGACTGCTGCTGAGTGGTCCAAAGTTATGTTTTCTGATGAAAGTAAATTTTGCATTTCCTTTGGAAATCAAGGTCCCAGAGTCTGGAAGAAGAGAGGAGAAGCACAGAATCTACATTGCTTGAAGTCCAGTGTAAAGTTTCCACAGTCAATGATGGTTTGGCATGCAATGTCATCTGATGGTGTTGGTCCACTGTGTTTTTTGAGGTCCAAGGTCAACACAGCGGTCTACCAGGAAGTTTTATAGCAGTTCATGCTTCTTGCTTCTGACCAACTTTATGGAGATGCAGATTTCATTTTCCAACAGGACTTCGCACCTGCACACAGTGACAAAGCTACCAGTACCTGGTTTAAGGACCATGGTATCCACGCCGCATTATTGCAGTAATTCAGGCAAAAGGAGCCCCAACTAAGTATTGAGTGCTGTACATGCTCATACTTTTCAGATGGCCAACTTTTCAAAGAATCCTTTTTTGTATTGGTCTTAAGTAATATTCAAATTTTCTGAGATACTGATTTGGGGGGTTTCATTAGTTGTGGAATGACTGTATACATTATGCAAGTTTCACTTTTTGAATGGAATTACTGAAATAAATCAACTTTTTGATGATATTCTAATTATATGACAAGCACCTGTACATAAACCAATTACAAACTCTGGTGAAACAACCAATATAATGTCTGTCAACACACCCCATAAAGAGAAAGAGCGCGGAAGCGCGTCAGGTGGAAACTTACCATGCTCCCAATAATATCTTTATGCACTTGGATTCCTACAAGCAATTGTTTTGTGAATAAAGAAATGAACAGACAGAATCTACCTATTTATAAAATAGGGTAAGTGCAGCCTAAATGCTGTTCTATGATAATGTTTATTATTATTTTGCATTGTTTCAGTGGAATTACAAGGCCTACATTATAACTTCATACAACAGTATGCTAGCCTGTGGTCAAATGCGCGCAGATGCTGTGTGGTGTACTGTCACCTTTGGATATAACCATCCAAAGGAAGACTGGACACATATCTGTTTTAATCTTAACCACTTCCAGATATGGCACATGTAGGGAATTCCAAAGGAAATAAAGGCACCCCCATTCAAGACATCAAAAAATCCAAATAAATCCTCAGTTAAAAAAAGTTTAGAATTCTGACAATGGAAAAATTTAATATATGCCAATTGAGGAAAAGTTATGGAAGGAGGATGTAGCTTTCAAAATGGAAGTTTTATATTAAAATTACAAATGCCAATTGGCCTTTGGTGGATCTAGTGTTAAAAGTAAAGGTCTGGAATCACTGGCAGTCATAATCGGTCCTCCATTTGTTAATACTTCACAGCAGGGGGTGGGGTTGTGTGTCATGATACGTCCCAATGCCCAGTGGTGGGGTTTCCTTAAAAGTAGGGAAGAGTAGAAGAATATTCTATGCTGGAGCTGCTGTCAGTCAGGATTCTAACTGTTCTTGACTGTTGACAGTTCCTCTTTGTGAAAAGTCGTGACATATACCGCCTTTGGAGTGTTAAGTAATTAAAGACTGTAGTTCTCACTGGGACTACAAAACGGGTATTTGGCACAGTAAAAGATTTTGATCTTTAAGATATTTTGTTCATTAAGACCCGGTGTGTGATTTAAATGGTCCCTTACGTTTTTTTGAGCAGTGTATATTCAAATAAATGTAGGGATTAAGTGATTTGCACATATTTGCATTATTTTTCAAAACAGTGTATGCAGCATCCCATCTTTTTTTGAAACGGGGTTGTAATAAGTAGAAAACAATTTTGTTTTTTACGTGTCATCACAATTATTTAGATTAATGGCAGTGTGGTCATTAGCTAGAAAAGTTTACAATAGCTTGCTGAAAATCAGTGGATGCCGCAGCTATTATACTTTGATTTATTAATGTTATACAGCATCTAAAATCAATCTGGTGAAATTTATTTAATGATAACAGGTTTTACTGGTAATAATTTTTATCACTCCTGCAACCTAACATCCCTACAATATTGCTACCTTTATAACTAGTAATGCAAATGTAAAAAAAATGATTTATTTAATTAATTTTATCTTTAATTTATGACCCATTTATATAACACTACAATATTTGTGTTTTAATAATAACAATTTATTTGCTGACTGATTTTGATCGACCAAGGAAACATGGAAGTGTTAGTCCTCATCATTTTCATTCTTTTTCTGGATGTACTGTCCTCCCCCTTACCAATTCCTTCCCTCATAGAATAAATGGAAACCGTTCCCGTTATATCTCTACTACCCATAATTCCCTGAATGTAATTATTATATTAATATTGTCTCTGCATTTGCGCTGATACTGACAGAGTATACTCAATTATGAAATAAGTGAGTCCACTTTAACACACAGGTATAGATTCAGTAAATGTTTTAAAATATTTAAAATACAACACATGTGGTTCCAAAAGAACACATTTTAAGTATACTATGTTATTAACTTGAGCAAACAGCAATTTTATTAGACTTATCTAACTCTGAGTTCCTTTTAACAAATAACATTTAGTTTATAAAATTATAATCTATATTTCCTGATTTCACATTTTTTTATGTGAATTTGAATTGGGTGATTATTGTTTTTTTTAAGAATAGGGGTGATAGATTAATTGCTTTACCAGATTTTGTTGAAGATGTACATCATCTGCGATAGAGGTTCCATATCGCTACTTAAAATCATGTAATCTTTTATCTTTCATATCAAATATCTTTCATATCAAACATTTAATGAAGGACTGTAAAGCATATAATAATTGCTACAACACCAAACTGACTTCTCAGATTCAGCTGCAAGCCATTATTGGGTGGAAAGTGAGAACTGTACTTTGGACAACCTGGATAGGTCAACAGAGGAACATCGAAAAGCAGAGATGGGGTAGCCAGCCATGTTTATGAATATTTCAAAGAAAAGGTTTACATATCATTTTCTCTTTTACATTGGACTGGATGTGTCAAAATGTGTGACAGCTAATTATCTTAAAAAAACAAGTAAAATAATTTCACATGTAAAAATGTGTATGTCCCTTGTCCCTTTTAATAGGAAGAGTATAATTTGCTTAAATGTTTGATAATCTCAACATTTTTATGATTCTATGTACCGGTTTGACATTGTCTATTTATTTTCAAGTGTACTTTCACAAAGGGGCAGTTTACCAGGGCAAATGAGAACATGATGTCTGACGTAAGGACCCTGAAGACAATGAGGGATTTTTTGTGACTTATGCAAGTTGAAAATACCTGATCTCCAGAGTACCCGATCAAATCTGCAGATCTGAGAGTCAAAGGCTTGAATTGGGAAAGAAGGCATTGCCAGAACAAAAAGCTTTCTGCTTGTCCACTGCCACCTTGTCCAGATGCCTCTATGGCATCTACTTAAAGCAGTGTCTGAAATGGGCACATTATTCTGGACCATACACCTTCCATTAATTTACTTACATCTGGATGTACAGCGTCCATTAAAGCTTGAGCTAATATTCCAACAGGCTCAAATTTAACTCTCTGAAAGCTGGGAGACTACGTGCACACACACAAACAGTCCCTTTTTAAAGCCTCTCCATTTTACTTTATTTGCTAAAATTATTAATTAGTATTTTCTTTGTGTTTAGTTATTTTGTATTCATTACTTAATATTGTTAATCGCTATTGCTGCATTTCTATTGTGCCAAAGTTTTATTGCTATTATTACCATAGGTACATGTTTTCTTGTTATTTGTTAAAAAAAAATATTCACTTGTCTTAGTTATTCTCTATGGTAGAATTGCCATGAATGAACCTCCAAGTATTTTCACTTTCAACTCTATCTGTAATCACATTTTAGATTTCTATATAAGTATCATGTATTTTTGTTATCCAGATTTGTTTTGTACACTTCAGATAATGTTCTGTTGTTGTTACACCTTCATTGAACAATTGAACATTGTTTATTTGTATAATTCTGTACAAAACTGGCCTGATTTTGGCAACATTTATAACAGGTGTAAAGCTAACTAGGACTAGAAAACAGATATTTGGCATTTAATAAGTATTGTATCACCTACAAGCTTGCAATAGATTTTATTGTTTCCTGAATAGTGTATTTATAATTTATAATCGACTGTGTTTTATTACGTTTCTGGGAGAACTTACAGACAAACCTAAAGTAGCAGACACAGACTTCAAAGCCTGAAGTAAAACATGTACATTCTAGGGGTGTCGCTTTATTCCGGTATTGATTATAACTGTGATATTTTTTTTTTAATATTGATATTATGTTAATAATACACATATGATGATAATATCGTATTCACTAAGCAAAATTCAAGTAGTATTCTTCCAAAAACTCTTCTTTTCAATACCTTATTAATGTCACCGATAGACAAATTACATGCTTAACAAGGAGACTGGATATATGCACTGCCGTTGAAATCAAATTGTTAGCCCCACTAGAACCCCAGGGCAAGATCTGTAAATATGCGCCGTTTTAGTAGTTCATTCACATGTGAAAAAGGACGTAATATTTTTCCCAACGTTTTTTCGATAGCTTATTCATCACCAAACAATGCATATTCTTAAACTACGATCTGGACCTATACACTAGTGTTTCAATTAACTCCTTTTTGTAGCCTATTAACTTGGTTTTGAAAATGTTTTTCCAAAAACTCCTCTGGGTGTTAGGCCTTGTAGATCTTTTGTTTATCAGTTAATCTGGTTGCACATTCACTACCCATTACGTATAATTGTTCTTTTTGTATGCTTACATTTTTTGTACAGTTACGGTTACAGACTCTCTTCCGCCATACATTCCTATTACAAGTGTAATTCATTTGCAAAAAAGGAGAATATAGCATATCAAAAAAAGTTTAAGATTAATTTGACTGACAGCCTTTTTACCTTCCAATTTTCTATAATTACTGAGATCATTTCGTTAATGTGAATTATTTTGGTCACAATAATTGCGTAGTGAAAATCTGATATTGTGACAGCCCTAGTACATACATACAGACACACATGGCATACCAAAGTCCACTAGCTTTACCCCTCCTTGGGTGGTCAACAGGATGTTGTTGCCTTTTACATCACGGTGGATGGTCTTGTTGATATGCAGGTGATGGAGACCCTGGTGATGAGAGTGGAGATGCACTAATTGGGCTATGGTAATAATCATTTGAACAGAGTCATTTAATGTATAATCAGTATTACTCCCTCCAAACTGTACCATCTCTACCTGTCTTTACTCTGTCTATGTCTTTCACACATCCATCCACTATGCAAAGTGCACTAACCATGAGAGCTTCATGTATGATATAAGCAATGATTGCCTCGTCCATTCTGCCTCCTCTCTTTAGCATGCCTTTGGCCAGGTCTGTCACCGAACCTCCATTGCAGAGCTAGAGGCATGGAAGAGAAAAGATGAGAATTTCCATTACCACTAAACTACAGCTTGAGTCAACACATTCTGGACAAACCTGAGAGAATGAGCCTAAATCTAGATATGCTGCATCAAAGATGCCATTTGTGTAACAATATGCTAATGAAAGCTTTGGATCATGAATGTAGATTCAGACAGAAATGTCTAAGACTTGACTGTCACAGTGGATTATTTCTATCAGTCTCTTACCATTCTTTTTTACTAAAAGGTGTATCATTTGCTTAGTGATGAATTCAGTGTTGATATTAAGATATTTGAAAATAAGTGTACTTTCATTGAATACCTCCATCTAATCGGGACACTATCTCTGTTAGTTTGCGAACATTAAAATCCTTTTGCTTGTGCTTTGATAAAATGGCAGAGAGCATTAACTAAAACCACTTATGTAATATATTTTAATGTTTTGATTGTCAAACAATCAGTGCCTATTTTATTAGATGTATTAATAAAAGCTAAGCTTGATTACACAACAAATCTGAACATTATGAACAGCAGTTTTGGCATGCAAGTAGAGTTCTTCATGGGTCCACCAGACCGAAATCCGAGATCTGACCTGGGACCCGAGCAGTTTTGGGTCCAGCGTTTTTCTCAGATCTGGGTCAGGTCAGACTTAATTGGGACAGGTCTTGTGTATCTGCAGTAATATAGTATTCAGGGCTTGACATTGGCACCCGCCCACCCGCCAAATGCGGGTTTAATTTGGCTGTGGTGTGTAACGCTGTTTCACTTACTAGCCACTTTGGCAGGTGGCATTCTATATATATCTAAACAAATGTTTTTTCCTACATTCAAAGCTCAAAGGCAACAGCCTTCCCCAAATCTCTCATTGTCTCTGTGTGTTAGCATGGTAAAACATGATTTTGCACTCATATATAAAATCCCAGCGAAACACTGTAGCTAAAATGACGGTATGAGGAAACCTTTTCCATATTGAGTGTTGCTAGGTTGGGTATGTGTCCAACACAATTGGGCTATTTTAATGGTCTTGCGAGACAAATGAAAATGACAGCTGAAAAGACCCTCAGATTAGGGTATACACTATCACCAAAACCATTAGGCTATATACTCAATATACATTCATTTATGTTATTGACAATATAACTATATGAACATGAATATGCTGGATCAGCATGTGCTGCAGAGCCTAGTACAATTGAAGGAAGTCAAGGGAGATTAACGATGTGACGTCAAAGCAAAGATGGGGAAAAATAACTTGACAAGGCTGTAATAAATACATGTCTAGATAAACAAGGACATAGCAGAACAATAACAGGTAACAATAATATGGACTGCCATTCATTATAAAGCTGATGGGTGATTTCATATTTATTTTTAATTAACATGTTAATAGTGTTAGGTCATGTTAAGAATAAATATAGTGCTTTATTCACAAAACACTGAATGCATGACATCAATGTGTGAGTGGTAAATGTAGGGTGTATTCCGTCACTTTGGTGATTTATGACCCTGGTGGGTAGGGCTTCCAGATTGATGTGACGAGTTTGCTGGGTGGAACTTCCAGTGTGTTCTTCCTTTAAGACATGTATTAGGGTGGGACTTTCGCAATGATGTATACATTTCCGGTGACTTTGTAATTTATGATTGCATTGATGTGTCCGTGTTTGATGTTTTACAGTGATTGATAACCCACCTGTTATAACACTGGTCCAATGTGTGTAGCATGGTGTTTTTCCACAAGCACAGAATTACATGTGGGAAACTTGCATTGTTGTGCAAGATATAAAAAAGGGTTCGGGACTTATGATTTTTGGAGAGTTTGGGCCCATTTTTTAATTGTAACAAGAGATGCCCATTTCAAGATCAGATTTGCCCTTAGTAACAGTCCCTAAATAACCACTAGTACGAGCAATGATGTTTTTTTAAGGAACAAAAAATGCATGAACAAACTGATTTGTTGACTGGTATGACAGATACGTTATTACAGGTAAACAAAATATTAGTAAATGCGTAATATGGAATTGTACAATGAAGATTAACGCAAGATGGTTTCTTCACATTGGTAGAAATGTTTGACAGGCAACAATGGTTACAAACTGTAATATTTGCTTGTTTCAGATTACCTGTCTGTGTGTATGTGTATGCTGGGACTTCCATGTAAGATGTGCTGAGTCCACGTAATGACTTCAAGCCACTCATGAAATAAAATGTTCTTATTGCTGTATATGGTCTAATATTATGTTTGTTTAATGTTGTTTGAAGAGAACGTTTATATGTAAGCAGATGAGTTTGTCAATCATTGATCAAATTAAATGATGTGGTCAAGGCTGAGCCACAATAACTAATGAGAATGGCGTTTCAACCGGATTGAGAGCATCACTGTGCTTGTCAAATGTATAAAAATAGTAACTGTAGCCGTATGGCAATTTTGAGAAAAGAAATTGTTGTACTTTTAACATGAAGAATGACACATAAAACAATGACAAAGAAGCATAAACTTTTGATGGTTTTTGGGTTGTCTCATTAAATCTACCACTGAAGACAGCGGTTGTTCCAGCGTGGAGTATGCTGTTTACATAGTAAGTAGGAGTTGTCTTATTTTAAATAATTTATTTGAATTGTGAGGTGGTTATAAACGCTAAGAAACGACACATTTGAACTTTTAAATAATTTATAAAACAATTACATATTGGTGCAATATAAGTGCTTTAATCTGTCTTTCATATTGTTTGTTTTGTACCGGTGGTTTAGTGTGAATGGAATAAAAACCCTGCCGTGTTTGGAAAACCAATTTTTGGACCTTCTAACCTTAGTACTGTGAGAAAGGAAAATGGTGGAACCCTGGTGTGCGGAAGGAAACTGAAACTATTGTGGTAAGCTGCAACATCTGTAAGGGAAACAATACTTATCCTACCAAGAAAGGGACAGCACAGCACACAGCGAAAGTTTTGATTCGTGAAATAATTTCCAGCTGGGATTTACCGGAACAATTGGACTTGATCAAGGAACTCACTTTACTGGGAAAGTGTGTCAGGAGGTAGCTCACCTCCTGGGCATAGACTGGCGACTACATTGCCCTTATCATCCCCAATCAAGTGGTCATGTGGAACGTCAAAACCAGGTGGTGAAGAGCAGATTGGCTAAAATGCATCAAGCAGTATAAGAGCTACACACAACAAGACTACATGTTTAAGTCCTTTTGGCAGGCCTATGTCACTACCAGGCACACTAGACATGAGAAAAGCAGATATATACATCATGAGTGATACTATGCTTAATTACTGTAGGCTACTCTCAGAAGCAGTAGCAGAGGCAGACAGACAGGTCAAGGATGTGTGGGGAACAACCCCCGAGGGGGGACATGATGTAGTGCCAGGACAATGGGTAATGATAAAGAAACACCTTACAGAGACACTAGGAGCGAAGTGGGAAAGTTCTTACCAAGTTTTACTTGTCACTAGATCAGCAGTGTAGGTACAGGGTAAATCAAGGTGGATGCATGTTACTCAATGCAAGGTGGTACAACATGAGGAAGAGAAGAGCCTTGAGACTACTGAACCGGTCGCAATAGGCACCCGGGGGCTATCTCGGGTGAAGATTCATAGAAAGGGATCAGAATCTGATACATTTTTATGCAACCACTGCAAATATCATTTAGCAAAATTGTGGCAGAGTATTTACCTTTTCCTAGAAACACCCATACGCTCACTTTCTCTCTTTGTTCTTTTTGCAGGTTATGCAGATTATCCACCTGGCTCTACGACAGCACGAACTGTATCCTGGTCTTTTTGACTCTACAAAGATAAAGTGATGTATGGGATCAGCGTCAAGATCAACCTAGTTGGCCAATGGACAGGAAGAACTCTTCACTATTGTTATGTGCCAATTAGAAGTATAGTGATTGTTATTTGTGTTAGACTAAATACCAATAAGGAAATAGTTAGCCAATAGGAAAGTAGATTATTATACAAGTGAGATAAATAGATTACTATGTTCATGGTAATTGTTCCTGTGTGTTTTCTGGTGGTACAGTGTGGTGGTTCACTAGTCCCAAAGGTAGACGTTCATAGACATGAGGATGGTCATCATGGTATTAATACCTACCTGGCCCTCTCCCTACAATTTGCCAGAATGATTAACCAGAGTAGTTGTTGGATTTGTACCCATACTCTGTTCACCGCTAATGGAGGTATTCCCTTACGAGTCATTCCATTCAATCAGTCTGAGATGTTAGGAATTTGGAGAGACCTCAGTTGGTTCAGATTTTCTATATACAATAATTGGGGTGTTAATGACAGCTACTTGCACTCTCGCGGGCCAGATGCTTCTGACTCCTGTTGGAGGGAAACTAATCGATCTGGATTTACTTCCGTCCATGATCATGTAACATCTTTAGGTGTGCCTGTGAAATCATGGCGTCATGCCAGCCTTTAATAGGAAAAGTCCTGATTTCCGGCATCGTCTGCCACATATAGTGGTTATTAATCTGCCTAAAGGACGGCTGTGTATAAAGCGAGAACAATCCAAAAGTGTAACGGAACCATATTCTTATGCTTTTGTATATGTAGGCCGAAATTATTGCAACCAAACAGCAGACTTTTCTAATTGCGATGGTACTACTACCCCTGAGTGTTTGATGTATGCCAATATAACCCTCAACAATGGTACCGCAACTGTATTTTATGCTAAGACCATAGGCAACCTAATAACTACGGGCATGATTGCTCCTAATGGAACTCACTTCATTTGTGGTTCCAATGCCTACCCATGACTCCCACCTTTATGGCGGGGGTCATGTTATTTAGGTCATAGAATTCCACATGTGAGAGTACAGATTCTCACCTTAAAACACGACATACACAAGCCATCATTGAAACTGAACGATTTTTTGCTATTGCATTCCCTCCCAATGGCACTGCCATGTTTGCGAGAGAAGTTTTTAGCATGGCTAGCTCTTTGGAGGCTTTATCTAATATGACCTCTGAAAGTCTGAAATTGCAGTAATGTTCTCTGCTGATCATGATTATGCCAGCGGTGGTTGTAGTGTTGGATCTTATTTTTCATAGTACAACTTGTCAAGTGTATAATCAACATGTGTCTGTCACTCAAGTTAAGGCGCTTGCTCCCAGGGGACATTCCAGAGCAAAGGCCAGCCCAAATTTGTGTCGTAAAGGAAAAGAATACCACCCCCACCGTCTTTCTTTAATTTTAATATGCATAAATAATAACCCCAAGTGTACCTCTTACATCACTAGGATGTGAGATGAATAAGCTCACTTTGTAACTGTTTTCATTTTCTGATTATTACATTATTACATCATTTTGATATGCTATATAGACGTGTTCTGACATATAAATGTTGTACTTAAATGTCATAGGGGGGAAGTGTGAGAAAGCATGTTTTTTACTAGAGGTATACATGTATTTTTGTTTTATTCTCTAATTTAGAAACACAACACAGAGGAGTAGTACTTCACTATATTGTGCTACATGAGTTATCGTATCACAAACATTTGAAGAGGGCCCCACAAATCCTGATAAGTGTCTGTGTGTGGAGCCAAGATACCAAGAGGGGACACTATACCAGGCCCTACAGGTTTATGATGTAGAATACACATATATGATTGGTAGACAGCCAATTCTAACAAAACATATAATCACACCGGTGTGATAATACACGTCAAAGGGTTAATAACAGATCCGGAGGAGTTTAGCCATTACCTTTCTTCCAGTGAAATAGAAGTAGTTTTTTTCTCTTTCATCTCAGACTCAGTTACAATGGTACAGACTCAGTTATGGCGTTACACAAAACAGACACCAACTAAACCACGTAATAGCAACATTTTTATTGCCACATCACAACAGCATATGCTAGACATGAGTTGTTTTCAGTCTTTGAGATGTTGGATAGACATATTCTACACAGACACTGATTCTGTGATCTTGGATAGACATATTTCTACACAGTCACTGATTCTGTATTCTACACAGACACAATTGCGAGAGATAAAAGAACATTCACATTGAAAAACTGCGTAGTATCTAAATGTTTCTTAGTTGTGTACAACCAGCATGTACTTCTCCCTAATTACAGCAAAGGTCTTATGGATATTAATCACATTCTAGGATGATAGCGGTTTTGACACATGAGTTCAAAACTCATTCACCTGTATGATTAGTTGCCACAGTAACTTGGGTAAAATATATTCTTAATAGAATGCACAGGTCTAAAGATATGACTTCATGGACTTCAAATGGTGAATTCATTTTCAAAGGAGAGGTAATCAAAGGTTTACACATGTTGGATCTGGTTAAAAGTGTGACAGCAACCAACATTATTGCGGATGACAGAACACTGTTGGGGTGAGGGGTATTTTAGAGGCCATGGCATGTCTCAACATGCCTTTCCAAAAAATTCCAATGCTTGTAAGGCATAAAATCTATTTGTTTTAACAAATGTCTGGTGACACACTGGATCGTTTAGCCACTCTCCAAGCAATTGGTTATAAACCAATCAAAGATGTATTTGTATCCCCTACAAAATGTTTGTTTTGCTTTGAATAATTGTTGTATGAAAAATACTGTGTAAACACTGATGTGATTTTACGATTTGTTTTGTTCTTGAATAATAGAACAGACATACACATGATTTACATGTCTTTCTTCATTTGTGTAACAACTGTGAGTCGTTACACAAATGAAACGACTCACAAGACTGAGCATGTTGTATGCAATTAAACATTTGCTTATCAAGCTTACTCTGGTAAATCTTAGCTACAAACTTTGAAACTAGCACATATTTTTTTCATAAATTATCAATATAAATGGACGTAGCATCTTTATAACTCAGAACTCTTGTCATTAGATAGAGAAAGCACAAACAATGTTGTCCACACGTGGTTAAAACCATGTCCTGCACTTTTTTCATGCTCTGCACAGTTTTGAACTGTATTCCACATTCTCACAGGTTTG
Source organism: Esox niger (assembly GCA_016801105.1). Taxonomy (NCBI): domain Eukaryota; kingdom Metazoa; phylum Chordata; class Actinopteri; order Esociformes; family Esocidae; genus Esox; species Esox niger. Next base: position 19,781 of record JACXGJ010009295.1, read on the forward strand.
CCGAAATGCATTGATTGACTTGGGAAAATACATAAAATCTGGGGGGTTTCCAAAACTGTCATAAAACCCTCCAACATCATTGTCTGTGATGTAAATTGCTCCCCATTATTCAGATGTGTATTAATAATAATCACTGATGCAACATCTTGGACTGGTTTACTAGGTAGTTGGTAGGCCAGCACACCACAGAATAATTTTAAATGTTGTACTATCTGCTGAATAGGCAGCCATTTTCATGAGTCCATTGTTCTCGCCCGCCGGGTCCGTAAGCTGGGATCGCGCACCTGTTCGTTATCATCCACTCTCACACCTGTTCCCAATCAACTACCACACACCTGTCTGCACTTGCCTCCTCACTAACAGTATTAATACGGATCGCTGTCAACTCTTCCCTGCCGGATCATGGTTGTTAACCACATGAGCTTCTTAGCCAATTGCGAGTCTATGTTCAGTTTGGAGAGTAGAGTCCATCCCCTATCCAGGAGTACGGTTCTAGAACTAAGACTGTGCTTGGAGGCCCCACCAGATGTAACTGATAATGCTCCACCTCCCCCACAAGTTCCAGCTCCTTCCCCCACAGAGAGGTGACATTCAACATCCCCAGAGCCAGCCCCTGCTGCCCGGGCTCGGTGCGTCGAAGCCCCTGGCCTTCACTGCCACATATATGGCAGCGTACCCGGCCCCAGCGGTTCCTCCCTTGAGTGCTGGGCCCATAGGATAGAAAGGGGGGTGCCACGTTTCTTTTTCAGGCAATGCCCGACCGGGCTCCATGGCAAACCCAGCCACCAGGTGCTCGCCGGCGAGCCCTCCCTCTGGGCCTGGCTCCAGACGGGCTTCCTCCAGGCAGGGTCACTCTACCTCGCATTTTCATAAGGTAAATTTGAACCATTCTTGGTCTGGCTCCTCCCACACCTGGAGGTTTTGTGACATAATTGCCTGGTATTTGGAACTATTTATAATTCCCTCCACCCTAACTTAGGCCCCAGTTCCAGCTGAAGAAAAACACCCCCAAAGTATGATGCTGCCACCACCATGATTTCCGTATGGTGTCCTTTGGGTGATGTGAACTGTTGTTTTTGAGCCAAACATACCTTCTGGAATTATGGCCAAAAAATGTGTTTCATCAGACCATAACACATTTTCCCACTTGCATTTGGGAGACATGATGTTTGTTTTTGCAAACTTCAGCCAGGCTTAGATGTTTGTAAGAAAAGGCTTCCATCTTGCAACACTACCCGATATCCAATTCATATGAAGAATAAGGTTTCTTGTCACATGTAGCACATCACGAGTACTTGCCAGAAATTCCTGTAGGCTTGATTCTTCACTTGATGATGACTGTCTTCACTGTGTTCCATGGTATATCTATTGCTTTGGAAATTATTTTGTACCCTTCTCCTGACTGATATCTTTCAACAGTGAAATCCCTCTGATGCTTTGGAAGCTCTCTGCGGACCATGGCTTTTGCTTAGAGATGCAATTAAGAAAATGTTAGGAAAATCCTACTAGAACAACTGAACTTTATTTGGGATTAATTCGAGTCACTTTTAATGATGGCAGGTGTGTAATTACTTCGACGAGTTGCCAGATACTGACGGGCCCCACACATCCTGTCCATACCTCCTGCTAGGAATTACCCATATGACTGTCACAGGCTTGATGGATAGGACAATTGACCATAGTTTGGAACATACCATACAAGGGTCTTTTGTATGATAAGCTTTTCTTATCAGATGGTATTTGACTGTGAATGGCTGGTTATGACCATTGGCTGCCTCCCTTGTATTCTGGTATAAAGATTGTGTTCTTTCTGTATTCATTGGAGAGAGAGAAAGGAAAGAGCTATGGAAGGTTAACATTGTCATATCATACTGAATAAAGTTGGCTTTCCCCTGACTTCTGGTTGCATTACATTTGTTAATGGATATCAAATGGACGGAAGCTGACACTACTTACAAAGTATGTAGAGGTCTGCACATTTTATCATAGGTACACTTCAACTGTGAGATACGGAATCTAAAACAAAAATCCAGAAGAATCACAATGTAGGATTTTTTTATAACTAATTTGCATTTTATTGCATGACATAAGTATTTGATCAGGAAAGCAGAACTTAATATTTGGTACAGAAACCTTTGTTTGCAATTACAGAGATAATTTCTGTCCTGTAGTTCTTGACCAGGTTTGCACACACTGCTGCAGGGATTTTGGCCCACTCCTCCATACAGACTTTCCATTTTCTCTTAATTGCACCAACAGTTTTTGCCTTCTCCCAATGCTGTTTGCCTATTGTGCTGTAGCCCATCCCAGCCTTGTGAATGTCTACAATTTCATCCCTTATGTCCTTACACAGCTCTCTGGTCATGCCTACTGCAGAGATGTTGGAGTCTGTTTGGTTGAGTGTGTGGACCGGTGTCTTTTATACAGGTAATAAGTTCAAACAGATGCAGTTATTAGAGGTAATGGGTGAAGAACAGGAGGGCTTCTTAAAGAGAAACTAACAGGTCTGTGAGAGCCGGACATCTTATTGGTTGGTAGGTGATCCAATACTTATGTCATGCAATAAAATGCAAATTAATAATAAAAAAATTATAAAATTTTCTCAAAATGTAGGTCGGTACACAGGAAGTCTGTTCGAAGAGAGTGCGAGATGTGGTATGCGTGCATAAACCATTGATCCGGCAGGGGAGAAGTGGCAGGGAGTTGTATTTGTATGCGTGGTGATGAGGTGACTGGGGACAGGTGTGTGATTTGGTGATTGGTGACAGGTGTGTGATTTGGTGCGCACTGAGACTCAGGAGCGCGGGCGCCCTCTGCTGCGCACTCGCGGAGGCGGGGACGTGACATGAAGACCTGTCAGGTAAATCAAATTTTTCGAGCAGATGGCTGTGGCAATTGTTATTTAAGAGATTTATTTGTGCTCCCTGTTGTTCCAAAAACCAAGTGGTGAGAGTCAGTTCCTTGGAGATCGAGGATTCTACAGGCCCGGGATCACTGGTGGATGTGGCAGTTGTGTTGGAGGAAGTAGTCGTTGTATGTCGGGGCCATAAAGACTTCCCAGCAGCCTTTGGAGTGGTCTTCTGCATGTTTTATGCTCTAAACTTTCAGCATCCCCAGGAGTGGAAATACTCTTTTGAGACTGTGCTAAACATCTTCCCCTCTCTCTGGAAAAAGTGTTCATCTCGAATTCAGTCACAGAAAAATAGACTGTTGCAGACATCATTTTCTGTCCCAAAGGGCCTGCGTCAGATTCATAGCAGGGACATTTCTTCAATGTATTCATTGTGGTCTGCTAAAGAAATGTAAAACAACAAACCATATACAGGTTGTGAGACCTTGAAAGTCAAGCCATTTATTTTTCTCCCAATCAGCAGCTTAATGTTTTCAGTAAAAAAAAATGATGTATCATTCTGACTGTAACACAAGGTTGCAGCATTGTTTCTGCACAGTTTGTTTTAGTTATGTTAGATCTGCAAGTAATTGAGGTTTAACTTTTTAAAACCAAGCATTTCATTTCCATAACTTGTTATTGCAAGTGACAAATAAACCTTTTGAACTTGAAAACATGAGGTTTATAGATGGATTTCTTTAACACTGGTCAGTCATTTTGTCCTCCACTTTGCAATTTATCTCTTATTGCTCATTACCCTATAGGGATGCATGATTGAGACAATTGTATGCCAAAAGGCATGTCAATCTGTCTTATTCTCAATTTCTATTGGTTTAGCTGAAGAAATTAGGCATGTACATGAAGAGTCAGCTTTCTAGGTCAATTGAGGTGTAAATGGCATTATAGTGCAAAAACTGAATGTGGGCGTGGCCTGTGGCAACTCCTGTGGGGCGGAAGGTAAGGTTAGTTTACAGTAGACTTCACTGTCACTGTGCCTCCTGTGATCACGCCGGCCTCTAACTGCTAGCTTTGCAATCATCAAACACCCCGGACTCACCACTATTATGCACACCTGTACCTCAACACATCTCCCCAGACTTCCCATCATTACGCACACCAGATCCTAATTAATACAACATCTAACTGCCCTTCACGGCCCTCTCTTCCAGTTAAAACATTGCAGTGCATTTGTCAATTGTACTGATGAAAAACAGTAATCTGTCATACGTTTGCATAATTGATAATAGGTGATCGTTGATATTTTGTTTTGTGAATAATTATTTTGCGGTCACTGTCCAAAGTCCTCCTGGTAGTATTGCAGATCAAGACGATACCTGACGATTTCAGCTGCCACTCTGCTGTCCACCCCCTTCCCCTGTCTGTCCCCCCTCCCCCTGTCTGTCCCTGTCCTTGTCCATCTGGTTATGCCTTCAATCTGGACTAGGTTTAAATAGACTCTACCAACATGCATGTATGTATTATTACAGTTTGGACTCTTAATATGTTCACCCAGCACAGCCAGAAGAGGACTGGTCACCCCTCTGAGCCTAGTTCATCTCTAGGTTGAACATACTCTTAAGGTCATGCACTCCGTGAGGAGTGATTCTGTGTTCTGTTTGGGTACCAACATTATGTGCTGTGCGCTATTGGCGATTATGTCAGAAAACAGGATAAAAATAACAGGTAGTCTCTAAATAGTATTTTGTTTGTGAGTTTAGAATTCTGACAACGGAACCATGTAATAAACGTCTATTTAGGAATAGTCATGGAAGGAGGAGGGTATAGCATTCAAAATATTCATTTTATATTAAATACAAACTCAAATGCCAATTGCCGAAAGTATTCGGCGGTTCTAGTTTTGAATGAGTTTCCCTTTCATTAAAAACACAGAATTTCTTTCGTTGCTTTTAATATGAGGACTGCCAAATGCCTTTGGGAATTGACATTTGTGTTTGTAATTAAA